>MU741085.1:8560-53526 GCA_026770625.1 Nicotiana glauca | reverse complement strand
ATATATATATATATATATATATATATATATATATATATATATATATATATATATATATATATATATATATATATATATATATATATATATATCACGATCCAAACCAATAGGCTGCGATAGGCACCCGGTGCCTTTCTTAATCAAGTATCAATATAATGTATCTATCTCATTACATCAATATAGGTAAATGGGATAGAAGAGCTGTATGAGATAACACGAATAAAGCATGAGGGAAAACTCAACATAAAATGACCCAACCTGATATATTGACTTAAACATATGACATACGGGCCTATAAGGCCAAAATAATCACTCAGACACTGAACATATGCTGACAAGGCCGTAAAATCTTTCATATACATGACATATGTCTAAAACTAAGAGTACATAAACGTCATAAGGCCAGGACAGGGCCCCGAGATACAATTCAATATATATATATATATATATATATATATATCACGACCCGAACCAATAGGTCGCGACAGGCACCCGCGGTGCCTTAGTTAATCGAGTACCAATATAATGTATATATCTCATTACATCAATATGGGAAAATGGGCTATAAGAGCAGTATGAGGTAACACGAATAAAGCATGAGGTAAAACTCGACATAAAATAACCCAACCTGATATACTTACTTAAACATATGACATAGGGGCCTATAAGGCCAAAATAATCACTCAGACACTAAACATAGGCCGACAAGGCCATAAAATATTTCATATACATGAAATATGTCTAAAACTAAGAGTACATAAATGTCATAAGGCCAGGACAGGGCCCCGACATATAATTCAATACATGTCTAAATCATACTGACCAAATAAGAAACACCGGAGCAAATGCAGCGCACCTATCGCGCCTTTTTTTCTTACGAAATCTGGTTTTGACATTGGAAACTCTTTTAAGGAAGGGCTTTAAAAGAGAGAGTTTCCACCTAACGGATTAAGGTGCGCTAGGCACCTATTTTCAAGTAACACTGTCTAACCGTCACCAAAGATCGGGTAAGGGCTCGAAATTACCTCGAAGAGAAGGTGTTAGGCCCTCTTCGAGGTCCACAACTGTGGGTCCCAACCGAACTCAATTATATGAATTAGTCTAGGAGATCAAGTACAGGAAAATAAGGAATTTCAGAAGTTGATTATTAAACAGAAATAATTGACGAAAGACAAGATGGGGGGAGGGGGGATAAGTTTTTTAGCCTAAAGGATCATCCCGTGCAACATAAATAATACTTTCTAAATCCCTCAAGGTGGGCTGTTAGTGATATTATTCAGTGGGCACATACTATCATCTCCTGCTACAAGATTACTTTCTTTAAGTTGTTACCTAAAGCGCACTAGTTTGTTCTAAACCGTACTATACGCATGCATTACCCATCCCATGTATGTAGTCCATAACTAAATGGACTTGGCTTCCAGCCGGCCAAAATCAGAATATAAAATGCAAATCAGAGTAAATCTTTAAATATAGTGAAGCTATATCGAGTTCAATAAAAAGTCTCTCTGTCGAAGGGAATGGGGGAAGGGGTTTATATGGTGGTAGAAATTAATATCCAAATAAGGAAAATCATCAATCAAACACGAGAAAGGAAAGATTCATTACATGCAATCAGAATCAGTTAGGGAAAGGAAAAAGTCTCAAACCCTAATTTTAGGGCGAGTGTAAAATCTGCAAAATAAAATAAAACAACACAAAGAATAGGATGAACATAGACAAAATATCACTTTAAATCAGAGAAGCGAACTCATTTTGATTCGATCAAAAGGGGTCTAAAACCCCTAATTTAGGGTGGGTAAGAATCATCAACAAATATAGAAAATATTCTTACTTACAAAGAATACATGATGAACATAGACAAAATAATCAGAGAAATCAAGGATTTGAATCGATTTGGTTCGATTTTGATGAGATTTTCTTGCCATGTTAGGCAAGCAACTAGGTAACACCACAAATGAGTAATCGGTAGAGAAGGGACACGGATATGGTAAGTAAGTAACAGGTAAATTTCATGGCTAAAGGGATTAGGAAGGGGATCAGTAAAGGGTGGTGATTAGGGTTCTTTAGAGGTGACAGAGAGAGTTTAGAGGCGGCGGTCTTTAGGGAATGGGGATTAGGGTTAGGGTGAGGATATATAAGAAAAGGGGACGGGGTTTGATATTTTTTGATCAACGATTGAGGTTTTAAGGAGATCTGGATCGGGCTTAGAAATGGGTTGGGGATTAAAGGGTCGTTTGGATTGGGCTATGGCGGACTGGGCTAAGTTTTGGGTAGTTATCCTAAATTGGTTAGAAAGGGCTATTATTCAAGTACCCAAAATCTTATCAAAAAATAATTTATAAAATAAATTAATGAATGACATAAATATTATTTGTAACTAAAATGATTAAAAATAATAAATTAATATTATAAAAATATAAAAGGATAGTTGTTGTGTAATTAATAGAATTATACATGAATATAGGCTATTATTGCAAAAGTGTCCAATTAGCCTAAAAATGTGGATGTACGCATGATAAATGAATAAAATATTTGAAATATGCATGATTGCGTAAATAATAAGTTTATATGATTAAATCATCAAAAAATAATTTGAAGGATAATTACTGAATATTTATATAATAAAATACATAAATCAATCAATTTAAAGCTTTTTAAGATTATGAAAAATGCTTGTATGAGTTTATACATTAAATGATCGTGCAAATATACTAATTTGAAAGTATATGGATATATTTCAAAATATGATGGAAACATTGGGTATCAAAAGTTGCCCATCTTTACCCGGGAAGGATGAAAGTTGTCGGGTAAAGAAATGATGACCGATTTTGACCGAGTAGATTGCTTTTGAAAAATATAGGCCAAAATATAGTTTCTGATATTCCAACATATCTCTGGTTTTACAATAATCAGGCCATGTGTAGTTCTGGAACCAACGGTGAAAGAAACTAATGGAGTTGTTATAGTAATGGTCATGTGTTTCAGAAAGGGTTATTTTGGGAAGGATAGTATCGGGTGGATTTATGTGTAATTATGAGTGTGAATCTAAAACATAACAATGTGTTATAGAGTAAGTATTTGAATAACCAGAGAAAAAAGTGAGTAATTGATGGGACTCGGTTACACTTGAAATAATTGCAGGGTGTGAACGTTATGAACGGAAACTGGAGTGAGGGTTGATCCCATTTGAAGAACGGTTATTTCTTGGATTACCTGCAAAACTTAAAACACGATGTTAATTCCCTTTGGACCATAAATGTTGTCTGTGGACGGTGAGGAAGATGTGATGTCCCAGTCCATGAATCATGTGATAAAGGATTTGCAGTCCATGAGATGATATTCTCGGGCCATAGTGTGGTGCTTCTCAACCATAATGCCTTGAATAATGATGTGCAGTATTGAGAGATCCTCAGGCGCTGACATGGTGTCTTCAGGCTATGAGGATGATGCCTTCGGACTATGAAGCCTTTGGATAATATGGCGATGTTTCAGCCCATTAAATGCAAATACATGATGATGGATCATATAAGAGAAACAAGACAGAGCTTAGTCTTACATAAGATTGGGATAAAGCTTAACCCCGGGAAGGCAAAATAGTGCTAGTTTTCAAGAAGCGTAGCATTCGTTATTAAGCAAGGAAAGGCAGAGCTTAGCCTCATGCAAGAAGGGGAGACATTACTTAGTCTCATGCAATGGAAGGCAGTGCTCTATGTAGGGAGGGAGTCAGGGCTTAGCCTCATGTAAGAAGGGGAGACAGTTCTTAGTCTCATGCAATGGAAGGCAGTGCTTAGCCTTATGCAATGGAAGGAAATTCTTATCCTTATGCAGTTGGAGAGGCAATGATTAGCCTCATGAAAGAAGGGAGACAATGCTTAGTCTCATTTAAGGAAAGACAATGCTTAGCCTTATTCAATTGAGGAGTCAGGGTTTAGCCTCATGCAGAATTGGAATCAATGCTTATTCTCATACAATTGAGGAGGCAGGACATAGCCTCATGTAGAATGCGAGATAGTGTTTAGTCTCATCCAATTGAGGAGGCAAGTCTTAGCCTCATACAGAATGGAAGACAATGCTTAGTCTCATGCAGAGGAAGGCAGTGATTAGCCTTATCTAGAACGAAGACACTGCTTAGACTCATGCAGGGAAAGGCAGTGTTTTTCCTTATCCAGTTGAGGAGGCAGGGCTTAGCCTCATGCAAAGAGAAGACAGTTCTTAGTCTCATGCAAGGAAAGGAAATGCTTAGGCTTATGCAATGGAGGAGGCAGGGCTTAGACTCATACAAAGAGGAGACAATGGTTAGTCTCATAGAAAGAAAAGATAATGAGTGATAGCATAGTATTTCTTAGCTGGACATATGTTTTCGCTTGGAAGCCTTGTCGTTATGAAGATAGTGATTTTGGTATGCGTAATGTGCTAATACACTTTTTATGTTGATTGTGCCTGCATCCCAAGGAAAATCATAAGTTTTATGAGGAAGGTTGGTTCGTGACTTCGCTTGCTTGCTTTTCTTTGCTATGCTCTGTATCAAGATCCTCCTCAAGTTACCCTGGGTAGCATCTGGCTATTTATAAAGTAAGGTTTTCAAAAAATATGCATGCATAGTTATTTGAAACACAGTAATATGCAATATCAAATTAGATGAACCAATAACATCAACAGTTTTAGAGACATTGCGGCTTCCTTGCAATAGAATTTTGAGGGTCCTCCACAAAATTGTGCCCCAGTTGCTCAGACGATTCTCTGACTGTTCCGCATACGATGACGTCGGTTGGACTTGCTCCAAAATTTTGAGGGTCCTCCTCAAAATTTTGCCCCAGTTTTTGGTTGTAGAAAAATGAAAATTTTATTGAATTGTGACCGAACCTACATGGTTGCCTACGTATCCCCTCTTAAATGGGAATCATGTCAAGAGTAGTTCAGTTATATCAAATGAAGAAATTTAAACAATCTAAAAATAGTATCTCTTGATTGTGTCTAAATTGATAGGCTTTGGCCAAATTTCTCTGTCCATTTCTGCAAGTATACGTGTTCCTCCTGTTAGTACTCTGTGAACCAGGTTGGGCCCTTGTTAATTGGGTAAAAATTTCTCTTTGGCTTCATCTTGATATGGGAAGATTCGCTTCAGCACCAGTTGCCCCGGTGTGAACTATCTGGGTCAGAAACTTTTGTCAAAATCTCTGGATATTCTACTATGATAATGTTGACCATGGCATATCACATTTATTTTTTTTCCTTCAATAAGAGCTAACTGTTTGTAACGACTTCCTATCCATTCTGCATCACTGAGTTCAGCTTCTTGTATAATTCTTAAGGAATGAATTTGTACCTCGACGGGAATGACAGTTTCTGTACCGCAGACCATGTAGGGATTTTCTACTTGATGTGCGAAATGTCATACGATATCCCAATAAGCCAAATGATAGTTTCTCGTGCCATTTCTTATGGTTGTCTACCATTTTCCTTAGAATTTTCTTGATGTTCTTTTTGGTGGCTTCCAGGGCTCCATTCATTGGAGGTTTGTATGTTGTGCAATTCTTATGCTTGATTTTGAATGTTTCACACTTAGCTTTTATTAAGTCACTATAGAGGTTAGCGGCATTGTCAGTGGTGATGGATTCTGGCATCCCAAATCGGCAAACAATACGATCCCTAACAAAGTCTGCAACAACTTTCTTGGTTAAAGCCTTGTAAGATGCATCCTGAACCCATTTTGTGAAGTGGTCTATGGCCACTAAAATGAACCTGTGCCCGTTTGAACGGCGTGCTCAATTGGATTGATAGGTAGTTTATGAGCCATGATAGACATGCTCAAACAAGTCATATCATCATAAGACCATGCGAAAATGTCCTCATACTCATTCAAGAACCGGATGTACTCTGATGGTGACAGGTGAATACTTATGCGAGTTTCTTTGACTCTTTCAGAATCTCCCAAAGACTATCTCAGTTTCGTCCAAATTTGACTTAGTCTTGTTCTTAAAAGTTTCCACCTCTCAAAATTTTTCCTCGGGGATTATATCTTCTTCTTCTATTTCGTCTGAATCACTATCCTTATGTTGCGGTGTCTCATTACATGTCAGAGTCGTTGGTTTATCAAGATAAGTAATAATAATATTGTAGAGAGAAAATGTAAAGGATAATAATAAACTAAAATAGTAATGCATTAGATAAATCTTGAAATGTTAAAACATGTACAGCTAGATGATGTGGGCAATTATTTTAAAACAAATTGCGTCTAAACAAAATACTAAAACTTTAATTGCTTTTAAAAATAGATCATGCTAATTGAGAAGCTACCCAAGAACTCGAAGGCCTGGGACGATGTAGTAGTCCAATTCTTGAGAACAACTCCCCCTCCCACGGACTGAATCGTAAGGTCTTCCTCCTCCCCCTCCTCCTCAACTATTTCATTGTAGTCCATGTCTTCATCATCTAGAAATAGATTCCTTACACCAACTAAAGCCCCATCCTCTTTAGATACCCATATCATATTAGACTATTGAAATGTCTGGTGAAAATGTGGTATTGGCTTTTCAAGAGGGTAATAAGGACAACTCTATGGTGGCGACCAATCATCATACTCTTGCTAGGTGTACTGATATCCAAGTCCAAAGGTTGTACCATGACATTTTGGTTGTATTGGCTTAGTAATACCCTGGAGATTCTTACCGACACCTTTACTGTTTCATACCCCGTTAATAACAATATACTTTTAATCTTATTACTCCACTATTTGTCTTTCTTAATTGAATGACGCACTCGATGCATTGGCACGTTTATCCATCCAACTTCCTTATGTTCTCAACAACCAGAGTAGTTTGATTGGTGTAAATGGGATGGTTACTCCCATCCCCATGGATGATTACTTCCTAATGGTTCCACTCAAATTTCATAGCCTGATGTAGAGTGGAGGCCACAGCCTTAGCAATATGTATCCAAGGTCGTCTCAGCAACAAGTTACACGTGGCGGATATACCAATACTTGAACCTTAACATCAAACCAAGTTGGACCCATCTACAAACACTTTATTTCCCCAATCATAGCCCTTTGGGATCTATTGAATTCTTTCACATTCATAGTTCCTACTCGTATCTCATACAAGCCTTTACCCAACCTTTTTAAAGTAGTCAACAGACAAATGTTGAGGCTTGAAACCCTATCTATTAGCCATTTCTCCACTAGTGATATTATTGGGTACATAAGCTTCATTCAATTCTTTTATCAATGCGTTCCTATGCATCTTAGAATTTTGTAGCATCGACAAAATGGATATTTGAGTAGGGTTTTAGTTCAGATGATCAACCACCAAATATTCTCTTGCTTGCACCTTTCTCCAAAGATCATCCGGGCATGTTTCAATAATAGGCTACTTGGGAGTGGCTTCTTTACTTGTTCCTCCCAAATACTCAGGCGTGTAAACCTTACCGGTCCTGGTCATGTCTTGTGCGGCACCTATTTCTTCCATTTTCTATTTTCCGTTCCTTCTCGCCTATATAGCATAGTCATATGGTGTAGCATTGAATTATAGGATGGTATGGGTGCTACAGTTATAATGAAGGGTGTGGTTATCTCCACCTCAAATAGAGCTGGTGCGGATATCGATATTGTTTCTTTAACCTTAAACAGAGTTGGCATGGCCATTTCAACCTCGATTGGTGGCTGAATATTCACTATAATAGGTGTGAGAGTGACTGGGGGTATTTTGGGTTCATCCCCTTCATGAATGAGTCCAATTGATGCTTCTAGATCCCATTCTTCATTAGTTTTGATCACATTTGCCCCTTCGCCTCTGTGGCCTGGGAGGGGTTGTTGCAGACATTTGGTGCTACCTCTTTTGCTTGTATAACCTTGGTGTCAATCAACGTCCGGAGCTTATCCTTCAAACTACGACATTCATCAATAGTATGTCCCTTCATGCCCGAGTGACAGCCACATGTCTTGTTTGGATTAACCCATTGAGATCGATTTTCTAAAGTAACAACAGGAATGGGGGTGACATAACTGGCAGCCTTCAGTCTTTCATACAACTGATCGATGGATTCAATAATAGGAGTGTATTGTCTGGGTGGTCTGCGGTCAAAATTTGGTCTGGGTTTCTGGTAGTTTCGGCGAGCTGGTGGTGGTGAGTGGTAATATGCAGGTTGTGTGTTATAGGTATGGTAGGTGGCGGTAGGTTGTTAGTATCTGGGAGGTGAAAGTTGATAAGTGAGTGGTGGTGTTTGGTATGTGAGAAGAGATTTTGGACCCTGGGCTACCATTACTGCACCAACTTCTTTCTTCTTAGCGATACCTACTGACTGCGAGGCTTTGTTTGTATCTTGGAATGCCTCAAAGTTTGTCACCATTCCGCTTCTAATTCACTCTCCTATTCTTTCTCCTAATTTGATGATGTTAAAGAATTTATGGCTTTCAATAACTATTAACATCTCATAGTATTGTGGATCTTGAGCTCTGACGAAAAACTTATTCATCTGTTCTTCTTCCCATGCTGACCTTATTCTCGTAGCTTCTGACCTCCACCGAGTAGCATACTCACAGAAAGTTTCTGTGATCTTTTTCTTGATATTCTTGATATAGAAGACATCGGGTGCATTCTCTATTGAATCTGAACAAATCCATGAAATCTGATGCCATGCTTGCCTAGATAACCAACTTCTTCAGATTTTGACTGATATACCAAGATAGGGTGTCCCCAGTGAGGCTCCTCATGAATAGCTTTATGAGGATTCGTTCCTCTTTACCCACTCTACAAAGTTGTCACACTATGTCCTTAGATGCACCTTTGGGTCACATGTTCTGTTAAACATTTCAAACATGGGAGGCTTGTAACCCTCTGACAATTTTACGTCCGGCCGAACACACAAATCTTCATAGTTCAAACCCTTAATGACTTTACCCCTTCAACGCCTTGGACGTGACATGTAAGCTTCTTAAGTTCCTCTACGATATTCTTAATGAGCATGTCCTTCTTGGTGGATTCTAGTATGTATAAGGTTTGTTGTAGAGTGTGGGGTAGGGTTTCCACATATATGGGGTTGTTTTGATGGACTCCTGGGATTTGGGTGTAGTGGTGGTCATCGGTTGAGTCTTGAGGACCAGGGGTAGGTTGTGGTGCATTCTGAGGGGTATGGTAGGTAGTGGTTTGTGGGTATTGGGTTGGATGATGTTGGTGTTGTAGAGGAGTTGATACTGGTAGAGGATTGGGATTTGGGATAGGTGTGGCATATTGGTAAGGTACGAGAGGATGTTGTTGGTATTGTGATTTCTAGGGAGGTGCTGGGTTTTTTGTATTTTATTGGTTGACATCGGGGACATTCAGGTAAGGGAAAGGTTTGCCAAGTTCTGGAGCTGCTCAAGTTCCTCTTGTAACTCCAGTATCTTCTATTCCAACCGCACAACTAAGTCATTCTATGCTGGAGTGCTTCGACCATCTGAAGTTTCGACATTCTCTTCATGCGTAGCATTGCCTTTCCTGATATTGCTTGTATCATCCATTCTGGCTTTTCCTTTTCTTTTAGGATCACTTGGAGGAGGAGGTGGTGGAGGACCTCTAGATCTGGTATGATATGCTGATGATGCTAGTATGCACGAAGCAACCTTAGGGGATGGGAATAAATAAATAAAGAAAAGAAGAAAACAAAAAAGGTAAACAAGTCAATGACGAGTATTAAAAGGATGTTTGAGTTATTTAAACACATATTGCGGAATTATAAATTCGCTTCCTGATTTCGGGACCTCATTGTGCCCAAGGAAGGCCTAAGCGACATATATATTTGGAGAAAATTGATCCAATAGCCTCGTCATTTCATTAATATGATAAATAAACCTACTAAACCGACAATAATGATAAAGAGTCACTAATGGCACGTGCCTTATTACAACCAAAGCCTAAAACGAGTCTAGAAAGCAAGTAAAACATAATTCCTAATCTATTTGGTCCCAAAGGGACCTTCTCCATGGACCTTCTCCATGCTTGGCCTTCTTTGCCCTATCGATCAGATTCCCCAAGTCACGAATATCCAGCAATAAATTTTCCACAAATCCAGCAGCAGTTTTGGGATGTTTTGGACCATATCGAACCTGGGAGCTTCGTGCTTCATTTTCTGCAAACAAATAGATTTAGCCCTTTCCCCTCCAAATTTGGCTATTTACATGTTAATGATCAACATATTGGCATGTTTTTTTACTAAATAATTCATAGATCATTATTTTTCCCATTGGGATTATGGAAATCCCAACGGACTTTGAACAAGGCTTGTCTTAGCGAGTTACTACGTGACATCGTTAGAACTCATACTAGTTTTGGACATGATGAATGCACATTTAATATTAGATTTGGGTTTCTAGAAGAGTCTAGACTGGTAATCTCAGATAGGGAAAGGCACGGAACCATCTACTGCACCGTTGGTCGACTAATTTTATCGCAAATAAGCCTTTATAAATTTAAAGGGTGATTTAGTTAGAGCGTGGATACTCATCAAATGCCACTATGGTATTAATACGCATGAGTGATGAATGATGGAGCATGCTTTATGCAAAGATAAAACAAAGCGTTGTCAAGTATTTTGCATGATGAAAGCAGTAAATACAATATTATAAATGTAATAAAATAAAAGAAAGAAAAACAGGGAACAAGTTAGTTCACACAATGAAAGAATTGTAATAAAACAAATAAAGGGCTAAGGATTAGAGAGAGACAGATATAGAAAAATCAAAAATTTTGGAGCAAGTTAACATGATTAGGGAACAAGGGGAAACTCACGTTGTAATCAAATTAAGCAAAGTGTTGCATATTAGTTTATATAAAAAGGAAATAGGGAGGAGGATGTGCCTGTAGCAAAAAAAAAGGGAAAATGGGAGCGGGATATCCAAGTAATAGAAAAATAACAAAGACATTGGGAGAGACTAATTCATGTAGACCAAGTTCGCAATGGTAAGAGCCTAAAAATATCCCCACCAGAGTCGCCATGTTGTCGCACCCTTTTTTCTCCCAAAATCAGGTTTTGTCATTGACAACTCTTTTATGGAAGGGGTTTAAAAGAGAGTCGTCACCTAATGAATTAAGGTGCGTTAGGTCACCTATTTTCAAATAACTCTGTCTAAATATTTTGCGTCACCAAAACCGGGTAAGGGCTCGAAATTACCTCAAAGAGAAGGTGTTAGGCACTCTTCGAGGTCCACAACTATCGGTCCTAACTGAACACATTTATATGAATTAGTGTAGGAGATCAAGTATAGGAAAAACAAGAAATTTGGGAAGTTGATTATTAAACACAAAAAATCAACGAAAGGCAAGATTGGGGGGACGGGGGAGGGGGCTATGTTTTTTAGCCTAAAAGATCGCCCCGTGCAACATAAATAATACTTCATAACTCCCTCAAGGTGGGGTGTTACTCATATTATTCAGCGGGCAGAGACTATCATCTCCTGCTACTCGATTACTATATTTAAGTTGTTACCTAAAGCAAACTAGTTGGTTCTAAACCGTACCCTATGCGTGCACTACTCATTCCATGCCTATAGTCCAGGAGGAATTTGGACCTCTATTTGGGTGGTTCTAGACTTAACTTAGGTTGCTCTAAAATGCAAAAACTAGGCGACATACAAAAAAAATTTGGACTTCATATAAAAGCAATTAAGGGCTCAATTTAGCCTCCACACTTAAACGACAAATGCACGCAGACTAATTAACAAAGATTGTTGCAGATTTTAACAAGTTGAAGTTGCAGAAGCCTATTGGTAGGATCTCTATGTGATTCTTTTCGCGAACATTTCGCCCTCCGTGAACTATCGTGATGGCACATAGCCTCTACGACTAGGTAAGCCTAACAATGCATAATAGAAACAATTTCAGAAAGAAAATAATTAAACGCCGAGATAAATAAAATGAAACAGTGTTTAAGATGCCACCCGGCATATAACAGTACAAGGATCTCAACCTAACACTCCCAAAATCGGGAACCCCATGAATAACAAGCTAAGAGATACATAAAAAGAAGCTCTAACTCCAGAAAAATCTATCAAAAGGAAAATACATAAGGGTTATACTATTATAGAGAATAGAAAGGGACTCTTCGGTCTGCAGATACAACAGATATACCTCGAAGTCTCTACAACAGCGCCTTGCCTGAAAGGTAATAAGACTGAGTGGAAGTACCTGGATCTGCACATGAAAAAGATGCACAGAAACGGCATGAGTACACCACAACGGTACTCAATAAGTGACAAGTCTAACCTCGGTTGAGTAGTGGCGAGGAAGGTGAGGGCCCTACTAATTATAGCTGAAAAATAAGATAACACAGTATTGAGTGCGGAAATATAATTAAATGCTAACAGTATGAACTAACATAGGATAATATGAACTAACAATAGCTATTACAAAGACAGAATCAATCACGAAAAGAATGTAAATCAGTATAGAGATAAAAACCAAGGAACTCCCAGGATACCGTCCTGTAGTCCCAAATATAGATATCCAGTAGATCTCCCGGGACACCGTCCCATAGTCCAACTCATAGCGCACTAGGAGCTACCAGAATCCCGATCCGTAGTCACAAATGTAAATACCTAGTACTGGGAGAATCTACCAGGTGCAGTCCCGTAGTTCCAATTTAAAAGTGTAGGGGGATCACCCAGAATATAAATATATAGTACCAAAGCAAATATACAGGGGGATCTCCCTGGATACCATCTCGTAGTCTCAAAGTAAATACACAACAGTAACACGAAGAATGCTAAATTCAATTCAAATTTCATACCAAGGTAAAAATAGGTATTTCTAACTTAGCATGTTGCACATAATCCTAATAAGTCAGTTGAGCAAATAAGCAATTAAGTAAATTAAACATTCTTCCCTAAGCTAATGGCAGGCTTAAATTACAAGTAGTATAAACAAGAACGAAAATTACAAAGATAGTTACTTAATAAAAACGGATATTCAACAATTATCACAATACGCACTTGTTACCTCACGTACAAGGCATTTCAATTTTCAACAATACCAAATCCTAAGGGGATTTCCCCTATACAAGGTTAGGCAAGCCACTTAACTCAAATCGACTCAAAATCAACCTAAAACCACGCTTTTGCCATGAGTACCCGACTCCTAATAGCCCAAATCTTTTCAAATTAATTGCATAATGTAAATAAAAACTTCTGTGAGCACATAATTTTTGCCACGCTTGAATTACTCCTATAAAATTCCTTAGAATTAGGATATTCTTTTATTATTTGAATTTTTAGGAATTAATTGCATGATTTTGTGTCTTGTTTGCATTCTATGCGCATTTTTGATTGATATAATTCCCAAAAAAAATACCAAAAATAGTGTGCATTTTAATATTACAAAAAATAAAGAAAATACCCAAAAATGGTTCTTTGCATTTCTACTTTTAATTTTTAAAATTTGTCTTAAGTTTTTCTTAAATTAGGAATTAGTTAATTTTGGAATATTAATTGGTATAATTTTAGATTTAATTTGGGTCTTTAGTTTTGAATTTACATTCAATAAAATCATAAAATTCAAAAAAAAAAAGTAATAAGTAAAATACACAAAAATGAACAAATGAGAAGGCTGGCCATGTTTGGGCCATTTTCATGAAATTTCCAGCCCAACACCCTTGAAACCCAATCAAATCCGCCCAAAATGGCCCAAACCCACACCCTATACCCGGTCCAGCCCTCCCCCCCCCCCAGCAAAACTATGCCGTTTTGGCATCAGTTAATCTCGTCCATCCATGCCCCATGATCAGACGGACCATATCCATTCAAGAAATTACATAAAAATATAATAACTTCCCTACAATTCTATAGACAAACTCCCTCCATCCTCGTACAAACACTAACCCTGTAACACCACCGCTACCCACCATCACCCCACCATATCTCCGTCGTCCTCCGCGGGCCAAAAATCGCCTCCGTCGGCGGCGATGCTCCAAACCACTCCAAATTAACACCCCAATCTCCCCTCGTCCTCCTCTTTCCATATCTATTATTGGTTTTCCTCGAATCATAGTCATACGGCTCGAATATTGAATCTAAACTCTCCGGCCAAAACCTTACCTTGTCCAAACGACCCCAAATTCATACCCTACACTCCCCTAACCTCCCTCAACCCTAATCCCTAACCAAAACCCCTCAAATCCCGCCTGAACTCGCCAAATTTCAAATCTAGGGTTCAGGGGTTCGAACCTGTTTTGGGAGGTTTCGAAGTCAGCTGATTTTTGGTTAATGTTATATGCCTATTTTTGACGAAATAGAATAACATTAACCGAAAATAAATTTTGACGGTTTAATCATATCAAGTCTAAAATCAGTGAGTTTCTCTTCTCTTTTTATTTTTGTTTTTCTTTGGTTTTGGTTCTTATTAATTCGATTTGTGTTATTGAAATGTTGTTTTAAGTTCTGTATAGTTTTAATCGATAGCCTAGTTTACTATCAATCTAATTCCGTCTGTTACTGTTAGCTAAATGTTTAGGTATAATGTTTAGGTATAATCTCGATGAGTCAGTTTGTTCTCGTAGTGTTTATTGTCTAGGTTAATTCCCATTTTTGTTGATTTTGTTCTAATTTAGTGATTTAATTTGTGCTTAATTGTTCAGCCTTTTAGATTTTGGTTCATTTGATTCTTGGTTTTAATTGAGTGATGAGTTTGATTTGGTTAGATTAGTATTTGGATATTAGTTTAATCATGTGTCTCAATAGTTGTTAATCGACTTTGTTTGGGCCTGATTAGTCTTAATTTGTTTATTGCTGAGTTTAGTAGATAATTAGATAGTAGTGAATTAGGATTACATTTTTTTAGTTGAAGTTCAATTCAGAACTTAGGAAGTTATTTGGCTATAGCTGCAATTTTAGTGTAAGTTCAGGGATAATTTGGGTATTTGGGATTGGGTAGAATATGGTAGTTAACACTAGAGTTTTCTAAGATCTTCTAGAGAAGAAATTTAGTGCATATTTTAGCAAACTTAGGGTACTAACTTGAGAAACAAGTTAATAAGTACAGGACCAGTTTAAAAATAAAAAGGGACTGAAAAAGTAAATAGAAAATAGAGGGTTGCCCTCCCTTATGCCTATAAAAAGTAGTGCTCAATGCCTTTGGGAACAAGTTCAGACCCTTGAAAGAATTCCCAACGTTTAGACACTTTGAAAATTCCCCAAACTCTCCAGCTCTTAAATTCCCCCTAAAAATCCCCTTCTTCAAGTCTAAATTTCAAATTTGAATCTCAAAACTAAAGAGGTTCAGATTTGAAGTGATACAGCTATAGAAACCTTCATTTTAAATCTTCAACCCTGCAGAAAAACAAAAAATAACAGAAAACTTTCGAAAAAGCCTCAAAAAATATTGTTCCTTAGGTTAATTTGAATTTCCAGTTATTGATTTGCATCTTCCAGCTTAATACGTAGTTGCTGAAATCATTTGATTGTTCCTGGGTTAAAATCTAAGTAGATTTGGGTCATTTCAAGCTCATTTGGGTCTATTTGAGTTGTTGGTGATTGATTTCCTGGTTTTGGTTTGATTTTGAACTTTTCCTGGACTGCTGAATTTGTTTTGGGCTGTTGTTCAACCTTTGCTCACTACTGCTTGCTGATCTCTCCTTTTCCCTTCTTATTTGTTGTTTCCAGGTACACATTTGAGCTTGATCTGATGTAATCTCTCCAGTTGAAATTGAAATGCCATTGATGCTGATTTCTGTTGTGGATTTACTGCTTAATAGTCTATTGTAGTTCGAGTGCTTCTAGGATTTGGTTAATGTATCCATTGCTATTAATTTGTTTGAAGTAGACTGTGTGGACTGTTAACTGATGATTGTTGAATTATTAGCTTAGTTAATTTCAGTTAGTAATCAAATGTATGCATTAATACTATAATTCCTAGTTTGGTTGCTATTAGCTTTTAATTTCATAAGTCTTTCCGGTTTTAGATATGCTGATACTATAAATGTTAGGTATTGAATGCAACTCTGTGATTAAATGATAGTAGAAGTAGTATTACAATCAAGGCAAATAATTATAGTCAGTTTCTAAGGTCAACGTTCAGGCATATCAAATAAATTCCAAGTGTAATTATATTAGCCAGTCAGTAAAACCTCCAAATGTTTGTACCATGTTTATTTAGAATTAATCAGTAAATGAAATTGGAATTCACTTCTCCCTTGTTAGTCTGATCCATGCACTAGTGGCTTGGGATTGTTTGGCAAATTATTTGGGCCCGTTGATAGGCCCAACGTGCACTACAGCTGAAGACCTATACGATTTTACTACCTCATTTTGGAATTGGGCTCACTATGAGCCCAAAGCTTGGCTGTTTCATGGACATAGACTGCCCATCTCAATTGACCGGACTGCTTCATGTTTGGGCCAATTCTTAGGCCCAAAAAATTGTTATAAGTCAAAAACCCCTTTAAAAGTTACATTAGGAATACGGGGAATTCATTTGCACTATAAATTTAGGTGTTCGAGTTAGGTAGCGGGTTCAAACTAAAAGGGTCCTCCCTTTTGTTTGAATTCGGACTTGAACTTGTGCCCCGAATTTATAATGCAAATTAATTAGGCCCTTTTAGAGACAAAAAAGAAATAGTAAATATTAGTTTGTTTTAGGTTAACCTTTAAATAATAAAAGTGAGGCAAGCCTCGCCAAACAAAAAATATACAAATTATGGGGCCCTCATTAAATACTTAATTAAATACTTAGAATTCGGGCCTTGCCTTTTAGCGAATTTCACGGCTCTCCACAAAGATAATAACCCTTTAGTCGCTTTAGGCACGCTTTTAGTAATCTTACCTTCCTAAATATGGGTGTGCATTTCATGCGACCAAAATCCAAATCTCAAAACGTCGAATAAGAATGTGTCAAGGATCCGGGTGCATTTCATGTGACATGATCCGAAAATATATTTTTTAAACGACGTTCACTTTCGTAAAAAATATTTAAAAGCGGTAAATAATTATAAAATTGCAATATAGGTTGGAACATGTATAAAAATTATATTTTGGCCATTTATAATAATTTAAGCAACCGTGCTAGAACCACGGGATCCGGGGATATTCAAACCTAAATTTTAGGGAGACTGTGAAATCAATAGAATAAAATCAAAACACCACACAGAATAGGATGAACATAGGCAAAATATCATTTAAAATTAGAGAATCGAACTCTTTTTGGTTCGATTGAAAGGGGTCTAAAAACCCTAATTTAGGGTTGGTAAGAATCATTAACAGATATAGAAAATATTCAAACTTACAAAGAATACATGATGAGCGTAGACAAAATAATAAGAGAAATCGAGGATTTAAACTGATTGTGTTTGATTTTGATGAGATTTGATTGCCATGTTAGGCAAGCAACTAGGTAACACCACAATCAAGTAACCAGTAGAGATGGAATACAGATTGGTAAGTAAATAACAGGTACATCCCATGGCTAAAGGGATTTGGAAGGGGATTGGTAAAGGGCGGCGATTAAGGTTCTTCAGAGGTGAAATAGAGAGAGCTTAGAGGCAGTGGTATTTAGGAAATAGGGATTATGGTTAGGGTGAGGAGATATAAGGAAAAGGGATGAGGTTTTGTGAGCCGTTGATCATTTTTTATTAACGGTTGAGGTTTTAAGAAGATTTGGGTCGGGTTTGGAAATGGGTTGGGGATTGTCGTTCAGATTGGGATATGGTGGACTGGGCTAAGTTTTGGGCAACTAATGTGGTCCAAAATTGGTTAGATAAAGCTATTATTTAAATACCCAAAATTTTATCAAAAAATAATTTCAAAAAGTAATTAATAAATGATAAAAAATATTATTTGTACACTAAAATGATAGAAAAAAATAATAACTTAGTATTATCAAAATAAAAAAAATAAAAATTTTGTATGAATAATATAATTATACATGAATATAGGCTATTATTGCAAAAGTGTGCAATTAGCTGACAAATGTGAATGAAATTATGAGAAATGAAATAAAATATTTAAAATATGCATGCTGGTGTAAATAATAAGTTTAGATGATTAAATCATCATAAAATAATTTGAAGAATAATTACTGAATATTTATATATTAAAATATAGAAAGAAATCAATTTAAAGACTTTTAAAGCAATAAAAATTTAGTAAAAATATTTGTATGGATTTATAAACTTAATTATGATGCAACTATACTATTTTGAAAGTATATGTATATATTTGAAAATATGAAGGAAAAATTAGGTATCAACAGCACAAATATCTTCCGCCGAGCTTTTTGCCTACTTGAAGGACTCTCAACCTGTCTGTTGGGACCTACGGGCAGGAAACGCAGCGGTCCCCAGGCAAAATTGACGTCAGCACAGATAATATAAAGAGTATGTACGAAATGAAAATCAGTACATAAAAGACATAGATGAAATATGGAATAAAGAATTTCACATGAAAGTCTAAATAGCTTTGTAAATCCTGAAACATTTATAATGCTATGCACGTGTGTATAAATGGCGTGTCATGCATAGGTATATGTGTTCATAACATCATCAAGCCTCTGAGGGCATCCCATCATATTATCTCGGCCACGGTGGGAAAAATTATCAACATATAACAGCTGATCAGGTGGTGGTGCATATATAACACCGTAACATTTTTTCCATANACATTTTTTATATATATATATATATATATATATATATATATATATATATATATATATATATCCATAAGGTCACGGGTCAATGTACATGTATAAATGAATACAATGCATGACGTCATCTGGTCACGGGTCAACGTACATGTATAAACGAATACAATGCATCGAAAATACATCAATAAAATCTTTCGAAATGTCATAAGACCATTATGACTTTGATTAATATAATAAAATAAACTTTATTAACTTACGTATTTTTTAAGAACCATGAATAGATGATAGAATAATAGGACATATGAAGAATCAAGTACAGAAGCATCTCTAGAATTTCTATAAATAAAGTCATTTATGGAAGTTGTGCATTTGCTCGTTTTATTTGTATCATATGGATCACGCCAAAAGAGAAAGAAGGGATAAACTTAACATACCTGAACAAATTTTCTTGACAACCCCTCACACACACATCAATTGCGACAACATGTAATGGCGGATCAAAGTAGGGGAAAATTCATATGATATTCTTGAGAATGATTGCACTGTACACCCTTAGAACCGCAAATCTGACATTGCTATAGTATTAAATGGTCTTAGTATGGAATGTTTGGATTAACTATATTGCAATTGCAAAACATTTGTGATGACCCAAAGGTTCATCACCTGTTTTAATTAATTTTGTGCTTCCGAGGTCTTGAAAACCTCGTTTAGAGTTGCCTCAATTTGCGTGCACAGCCTGGGCACGTAGCCGAAAAGCTTAAATGTGAAATTCTATGAAAATACTAAATTTTGATGTTAAAAAGAATATATTTGACTTTGGTCAATATTTTGGGCAAACGGACCCGGACCCGTGATTTGACAGTTCCCGAGGGTCCATAGGAAGATATAGGACTTGGGCGTACACCCGGAATTTAATTCTGAAATTCGGAGCCCGAGAAACAAATTTTTAAAGGGAATTGTTTTTCTGAAATGTTTAAGAAAATTAGAAATAAAATTTGATTAATAAGCGATGGTATCGGGCCCGTATATTGGTTCCGGCGCCTGGTACAGGTCTTATATATGTTTTAAGTCCTTCCCATGAAATTCAGTTGAAAACGGACGTCGTTTGACGTGTTTCGGACATGAAATCATAATTTTGAAACTTGATGAAGTTTTGGGAGAAATTCTTGATTTTGAGATTTGATTCATTGTTTTTGAGGTTATTTAGGCAATTCGATCGCATGGATAAATTTGTATGATGTTGTTGAATTAGTGCATGTGTTTGGTTAGGAGCCCCAGGTGCTCGGGAGTGTTTCGAATATGTTTTGAGAGGTTTTGAACTTATAAAAAATTGTAGGTTTTTGCTGTTCAATGCCCAGGGATTTTGTTCTTCGCTTTCACGTAGGGCCTCTCGCAAACGCGTAAGGCAAAATCCCCAGAAGTTCATTTTATTCTTCGCGAACGCGAAGGTGGCGACGCAAATGTGAAGCTGAGGGGGGTAGACCCTTCGTTAACGTATCCCTGCACTCGCGAACGCGTAAGGTTGAGGGGAGGGGTCTCCAGTTTAATCTACGTGAACACGATCACAGGGTCGCGAACGCGAAGGCTTTGGGAGCTGATACTCTGCGTACACGAGCCTATTGTCTCAAACGTAAAGATCTACAGACCTAGTCCATCGCGAACACGAGATGCCCATCGTGAAAGCGAAGGGCAACTTTGCCCAGTTATTTTAAAACTCCCAAACAGAACCCATTACGGGATTTTTATAAAAATATCATCAACCCTTCTTCTTCAAAGCTCCTAGGCGGTCTTTGAGGCATTTCCTCACCAAAGTTTCTTGGGTAAGCATTGTTTAACTCCTTTTCTTCATTTTCGATCAATATCTATTGAATTTCTAGGCCTAAAATATGTGACTTAACGTAGAAAATTGGGTACTTGGGTAGAGTTAGGGCTTTTTAATTTTCTTTATTTGGACGTCATTTTGGGGTTGAACTTGAAAACAAATTATATCTTTGGGCTCGTGAGTGAATCGGGGATTTGATTTTGGTCCGAACCTCATGTTTTGACCAAGCGGGCACGGGGTTTAATTTTTGAGTTTTTGGAAAAAATGATGGAAAGGCTATAATTAGGCATTAGGTTCGTATTGTTTAGCATTTATTGATGTATTGAAGTCATTATTGTATAGATACAATTGAATTAGAGCCGAATTCTAGAGCAAAGGCGGTAATTGAGGATTGAATTGGCTGTGAAAGTTTGAGGTAAGTGTTTGGTCTAACCTTAGCTTGAGGGATTAGGAGTTAAGTCCTATTTTCTATGTGGTAATTGCTAAGTACGACGTATAGGCATGGTGACGAGTATCTATAAGTTGGTGTCTATCATGACCGTGAGTCTTTAAATTGTGAATATCTTGATTTTGTTTTATTTCTCTTGCCTTGGTGATGATTCCTATTTGTTGTGAAAAGCTTGTGAAAGGAAATTGTGACCTACTAATCCTTAACTTTTCGAGGAATCCTTCATCAGTGGTTGTGAATGACTGATTTTTTCAATCTTTTCGACCTTGGTTTCGTAGGAGCAAGTCAGAAAGATTGAGAAATAGAACCATCTGATTTAATTCGTTCTCAATAGCCACGAGATGATCATCTTAGGGTGATCCTTTTGTCGACGGATGCTCTTATTACACTCGTAGTCTCTGAAGGATGAGAACCAACTATGTAGCATCTACATCGAGAATTCAAGTATTGTATACGTCATTATGAACATCGAGGCGCATAGGCTCAAGTTATATTACAATTGTGAACGTATATGAAATGGTTGAACCCTTTGGAGCATTGGCTCAAGTGGTAAAGTGAGGTATGAAATAAAATTGAAAGGAAGAGAAAGAGTATTTAAATTGTTCCTTTGCCGGGATATTGTTGTTTATTGATTATTTTCCCTTGCTGGGATGTTGAGATTATTGATGTTGTACCCATGTCGTGATTTAATGGTTTAATTGTGTTCCCTTGCCGAGATTTCTATTATTACTTTGTTTACTCCCTCGCCCCTTATTTGTGATTGTTATTTGGGTGAGGAAGAATATTAAAGACCGAAGGGTGATGCCGTACATTGCTTGTTTATTGTGAGGAAAGAGTGTAAAGCACGAAGGGTGATGCCATGCATTGTTTGTTTATGGTGAGGAAAGAGTGTAAAGCACGAAGGGTGATGTCGCCCATTGTTTGCTTATTGTGAGGAAAGAGAAAGCACGAAGGGTGATGTCGTAACATACGATGTACCATTGTGTGCCGATTCTATTGATTATATGTGAGGAAAGAGAGTAAAACCACGAAGGGTGATGTCGTGCACATTTTATTATATCATTGCTTGGTGGAGATGAGAGTAAAAGCACTAAAGGAGATGTCATGAACTTATTGCCGTTTGTTATGATTTTCTTTTATTGTGTTACTTGTTATTATTGAATCAAGGTATCCTTGTGAAACGTTATGCCTTGAATTTATGCCATAATTGCTACATATTTATGTGACTTAATTGCTACTTGACATTCGACATATTAACTAGTAAATTTCCTAATTGCTCCTTAAAGCCCATAACTAATTGCTACTTGTCATTATTTGTTTTCCTCAGTAAATCCTAATTATTGTGTACTTCTTGTCTTATGAATTCGTATTAAATGTTGCGTTTATTAGATTAAATTTCATTTGGAAGAACTGTTGATTTAATAAAATGGGAGCGGGTGGTACGCCTACCACGAGATTTAATAAAATGGGAGTGGGTGGTACGTCTACCATGGAAACATTGAGAAATGGGATCGGGTTGCACGCCTGCAACGAGATGTGTACTGACAGTGAAATCTGCTTTTATTTTCTTTATCCGTGTTAGAGTTAATTTATTGATGTTCCTTATTATTCTCTTGAATTTCTGTATTATATGTTATCCCAGAGCATGTTCCCCTCCCATTTAAAATGGTGATTCTTGTTATTTTCCCGCTGTAGAATTATATAACTGCACAGGTTTTTATGGTAGTCCTGTCTAGCCTCATCACTACTTCGCCGGGCTTAGGCTAGGCACTTACCAGCACATAGGGTCGGTTGTGCTGATACTACACTCTGTGCTCTTTTGCACAGATCCAGGTACCGGACAGCACTAGTAGCTCGGAATCCACCCTTCAGTCCTCCGAGACATCGAGCTAGCCTTGCAGGCGTCCGCAGGCCCAGTATCTCCTCTATCTTTATTTATGTTTTGTTATCTCTTTTATTCGAGACAGACAATGTTACTTTCTTTCAAACGGTTGCATGTAGTAAATCTTAGTAGTCCGTGAATGTTGTGACACCAATTCTGGGTAGAGGCGTATGTGGACCTTTCTTATTATCTTGGTTTATTTCGTTTAAGTCTTCAACAAATCCCGTTGTTGTTTAATTATTTATTTTCTGTTAATTTAATTGGTAAAAATGGATCTAAAACAAAAGTATTTATGGATTCTAAATGTGTGGCTTGCCTAGCTTCTACGAGTAGGCGCAATCACGACTCGTGAGGGTGAGAATTCGGGGTCCTGACAGGTTGGTATCAGAGCCCTAGGTTACATTGGTCTCACAACTCACGGACATGCTTAGTAGAGTCTCAGGGATCGGTATGAAAACGTCTGTATTTATCCCCTAGAGGCTACAGTTTGGAAATAGTTTCACTTCTATTCTTTCTTGTCGTGCAATTTTGTTCTCTCAATGCTAAATTAAAATCTCTACTCTTGTCCTTTCGCGAATAGCAAGGTCATGTACCGCTTCTTCAGCTGAGCAGTTGTCACACCTCCTTTTCACACTACCCGAAAGTAGTATAAGGGAGTTTTTTCAATACAAGTGACATTATTCGAAATGAGATTATTTATTTATCATAGTTGCCACTTGGGAGAGTTTATTTGGTGTCCCAAGTCACCGGTTTATTTTGAATCCTAAATCGAGGAAAATTCGACTTTCCTTGTGAAGTCTGCGAACCAGAAATTCTAACTAAGGAATTCTGTTAACCCGGGGGAAGGTGTTAGGCACCCTCGGATTTCGTGGTTCTAGAACGGTCGCTTCAACTACCATAATTGTCCTATTACCTGATTTTAATACATGTTTAAACCTATAGTTCAATTTTAAATTATTTACCGCTCTTTATTAATTTTTAAGAAAAATTGAACGTCGTCTAAAATGTGTCTTTGGATCGCGTAACATGAAATGCACCCGCAATCCGCAACATATTTTATTCAATATTTTAGGATTTGGATTTGGGTCATATGAAATGCACACCCGAGTTTAGGAATGTAATATTATTAAAAGACGCGCCTAAAGCAACTAACGCGTTGTTAATTTTGCGAGGACCATGGAAATTCACTAAATGGCACGCCTCGAATTCTAACTATTTTAAAGGAAATAATTAAAGAGGGCCATGCATTTGTAATTTTTTTTTGGCGTGGCGTGCCTCAATTCTATTTCTTAAAGGCAATCAAACTAAAGCTCGAAGGGTCATATACTATGGCTCACCTCTGTCTAGATAAAATATGAATTATTTAAAGGCAATTATAAGTGTGACTACTCTAAATGTTAAGGTATATAGTAAATCAGCACCCCTATACAATTTACTTCCAACAGTTAGGCCTGAAAGAGAGGCCCAATGCCCCAAAATCTTCAAACCACTACTGCTAGCTGCACTCCAACATGCGAACTGGGCCATACGAAACTAGTGTGAGGCTAGCCCAGTAATTTGGAATACACGATTATACCATACAATCCACATTATCTATAGACCAAAACAACACACATGGCCCATTTGAGTTCGAACCCAAGATAAGTGTATATATTTGGTTTCCAGATTTATAATGGTTTTAAAACAATGGAATAACAGATAATCAATTTAATCAAATACTCTTGAATCAAGAACTAATTGGTTTGTCATACTTAATGCCAAATCTGTTAGCTAGCTTTACAAAAACACCCATGAGACTCCAATATTAGCTTAACCCACATGAAATAGTAAGCAAAATCTTATGAAGTGATATAATGAAAACACACTTAGTCAATTTTTAGACTTGTGCTTCAATGAACCATACCCTTTCTGCTCCTATCTTATAATAACAAAGACTTTACATCCCTTGACAAAACAAACCTCATTTTTATGCAAATGTATGGGTCGTTGTCCATTTGATTGAATGAACCCTAACTCTTCAAATGAAAATGACAAGCTAGATATCAAAACAAGCTTAACCACATAATTGAATATATGCATAGCATAAATATCTTAAACAATAGTCCATATACACTATCCCTCACATGTTCAACCAAACTAATAGTCCACAAGTTTCCAACAAAATGAAAGAGCAGCATGAATCCCACAAATACTACTACTATACAAAGATGAACAAGCTAGGGTAAATACTATTACACTACATTACTGACTTCAGGAATTCTAGGCAGATAATTGACATTCAAGATTTAAAGGGAAACAGTCATTCATTCATGAAACTTCGGGCAATTACAACTTTCATATTTGCATCTCATCTCCTAGAGAATCAGGGAATACCTGGAATTTGAAAAGCAACACAAAAATGATCAACAATAAGACAGTAGCAGGAACAGTGTTTCAGCAACAAGGTCAGCACAGAAATGTTCAAGGAATAACCACTTTAAACCAAGTTTGAAACCACAACAGTGTCAACAAAACCCAGCAATCAAAATCCACCGAAAAATGAACCAAAAACCTTGAATACCAAACAGACTCAACTCATTTTAAATTTCAGTTGTTCAGGACTTATTTCAGAATGTAGATCTTAGGAATTTCAGGGATTTTTCTAATCGAACAGTGAAATTTTTTGTAGTTTTCAACTGCCTATATTTCTCTAATTTTTAGCTCTTCAGATTCTGACTTCAATAGCAAGGAAAGGATGCCTTTATAGGGAAGAAAGTAGGGCAGACTTCAGATTTTGCTTTTGCACTTTAGCCCACCCCCACCCCCACCCCCCTCTTGATTTCATTTTTTTCCAATTAATCCCTCACCTTATGACTTGATACCCAAGCTCAAGCCTAGAATTTTATAGAAAAACCCCTACTGGAAGCTTCCAAATCAATTACACTAAAGATTCCCTAAGTGTGTTGACCCAATTACCCCTTAAGACCCGTGAAAATTACCCAAGCTAACCTGACCCAAATCATGGGTCAATTTTACCTAAATTCAATTGGTAGGTCTGGGTCTAGTAGACTCTAGGCTGAATCTCTTCTTTTGGAGCCCAATTTCAATGCAGAAAATTCAAACATACTTGGGGGAAAGGGTAAAACAACGGGTTCAATTAAACCCTTCACAAGACCAACTAAAAGGCAAACTAAAACAAGTTAACATTTAATCGCATAGAAGAAAACTAAATAATCTACGACAAAAAATGCAGAAAATTAGAAAAGGGGAA
The DNA here is from genome assembly GCA_026770625.1 of Nicotiana glauca. Classification (NCBI taxonomy): domain Eukaryota; kingdom Viridiplantae; phylum Streptophyta; class Magnoliopsida; order Solanales; family Solanaceae; genus Nicotiana; species Nicotiana glauca. Next base: position 27,519 of record MU741085.1, on the reverse strand, counting down.
GGAAAATTTAAACACACACACACAGTAAAAGAAAAAAGATAACAAGTTAATTTTATATAGGTTCAAGAGTTGGAAAACAACATACACATACCTAATAAAAGGAAAGCCCAGACCAGTCAAGCACAGGGACTTCAATTTTCCATGGATTATGGATCAATCGGAAACTAATCGTATCTTTTTTTCACAAAAAACATACAACTAGAGTCTAATTGATCCATAAAACTTCCAGGACTCCTCGAATTGGGATTTGGGATTTTAGGATCCTCTTTGAATTGAGATTTGAAGGGTTCTGTTGGGATTTGAAGGGAATGAGTGAGGTGTTTGGGATGAGAGGAGGCAGGGGGTCTTGGGGTGTTAATTTGGGGCTATTTGGGTGGTGGCGCCGCCGGCCACGGCGGAGGGTTCAAAGGCGGCACACTAGGGTTTGGATTTTTGGGGATTTTCAGTGAGATTCAAGGGGAGCTGATGGTGTCATGGGCACGAGGGGGAGGACATGAAGCTATGGTGAAGTTTTGGTGGTCGTCGGAGACCTGCCGCCGCCGTGGGACGATTTTTGGCGGCAGCGAACGGTGGCGTTACTGGTGAGGGTTTGGAGACGAGGAAAGGGGTAGGGGTGTTTGTTTGGACACTGATATACTAAAACACCCTAGCTTCCTGGCCGATAGATCATGAAATCTCGACGGCCACGATTGATCAGGGGAAAATGGGGTCGTTTTGGGTGGTAAGGGGCTGGTCCGGTTCAAGGGAATTTGGGCCGGGTAAAGGGGGTTTTGGACGGGTATTTGGGGGGTTCTTTGATTTGGGTCAGCCCAAGATTGGGTCTCTTTTATTTAAACTCAATTCCTTTTAATTTTTTTTTCTATTTCTTTTCAAATTAAAACTAAAAACCTAAATTAACTCTAAAAACTAAATTAACTTACCAAATTATATTAAGCTCTAATTAATACTTAACTCAATTAATTAAATACCAAATCAAAAGAAAACTAACAAAATTCAAAGCTAAAAATTAAACAAAGAAAAATAAATCATTTTTTGTGATTTTTGTATTTTTGCAAAATACTAACTACTAATTAATCTAAAAATATGTAAATTAAATTCTAAATGTGAATGCAATATGTATTTTTGTATTTTCCATGAATTATATAAATTAAAATGCACACAAAAATGCAAACAAACATGAAAATTATGCAATTAATTCCTTAAAATCAAATAATGAAGAGAAAATTCCTAATTTTAAGAATATTGTAGAAGTAAATTATGCGAGGAAAAAATCATGTGCTCACAGCAGTAGCACAGACCGGTGATAGATCAGCCACATCTTCGGAGGCATTGAGGAAACCAGATAAGTTTCACCAACCTCTTCACATCTACATTCAGCAGTGCATCTACTGAGGATCCCCATGATTACTTGGATAGTTGCCACGAGGTTCTTCGAAACATGGAGATTGTTGAGACCAATGGGGTCGATTTTGCTACTTTCCACTTGTTTGGATCCGCCAAGACCTGTTGGAGAGATTATTGATTGGCTATACTAGCCAAATTGCCAGCTTCGACTTGGGAGCAATTCATGCATCTATTTCTGGAAAAGTTTCTCCGCATCACTCAGAGAGAGGTATTATAGGTGGAGGTAGAAGTATTAGAGGTGGAGGTAGAGATGCTAGTGGTGGAGGTTAAGTTATTAGAGGTGGAGGTTCATGTATTATTCTGGTTTGTGATAGAGATGTTTCAGTGTTATTTGATCCAGGGTCTACGTATGCGTATGTGTCATCTTATTTTGCACCGTGCCAGGTCATGCCTAGAGATTCATTGAGTTTTCCTGTTTATTTGTCTACACCAGTGGGTGACTCTATTGTAGTCTATCGAGTCCATTATTTGTGTATAGTGATGATTTGAGGTTTTAAGACTCGTGTAGGTTTGCTTCTTTTGGACATGGATGAATTCGGTGTTATATTGGGATGGATTGGTTATCACCTTACCATGCTATATTGGACTTTCATGCCAAGACTATGACCTTAGCTTACCGGGTTTGCCTCGTTTAGAGGGGAGAGGTACTCCAGGTCATTTTACCCTTAGTGTTATCTCTTATGTGAAGGCTCTAGGTATGGTCGAAAAGAGGTGATTGGCATATTTGGCGTATGTTCATGATTATAGTGCTGAGGTTTCTTCTATTGACTCTATTCCCGTTGTTTGTAAGTTTCCTGATGTTTTCCCTTCAGACCTACCGGGTATGCCACCCGATTGGGATATTGATTTTTGCATTGATTTGGTACAGAGCATTCAGCCCATTTCTGTTCCACCGTCTCGTATAGCGCCGCCTGAGTTGAAAGATTTAAAGGAACAATTGCAAGATTTCCTTGAGAAGGGTTTCATTAGACTAGCATTTTTCCCTGTGGTACGCCGGTGTGGTTTGTCAAGAAAAAGGACGGATCGATGAGAATGCGTATTGATTACTGGCAGTTGAACAAGGTTTCAATCAAGAATAAGTATCCATTTCCGAGTATTGATGATTTGTTGATTAGCTTCAGGGTGCCAAGGTATTTTTGAAGATTGATATGAGATCTGGCTACCATCAGTTGAGGATTAGGGCATCCGATGTCCCTAAGATAGCTTTCCGCACTCGGTACGGGCAGTATGAGTTCTTGGTTATGTCATTTGGGTTGACAAATGTCCCAGTAGCTTTTATGGATTAGATGAATCGAGTATTCAGGCCTTATTTGGATTCGTTCATGATAGTCTTCATTGATGATATATTGATATATTCCCATAGCCAGGAGGAGCACAAGAAGCACCTTAGAGTGGTTCTTCAAACTCTAAAGGATAGTCAGTTATATGCCAAGTTCTCCAAGTGTGAGTTATGGTTGAGTCCGGTTGCATTTATGGGTCATGTGGTGTCAGCAAAGGGTATTCAGGTTGACCTAAAAAAGATCGAGGCAGTCAAGAACTGGCCTAGACCAGCATCAGCTACAGATATTTGGAGTTTCTTGGGATTGGTAGGCTACTATTGTCGGTTCGTGGAGGGGTTTTCATCTATTGCAACCCAGACGACCAGGTTGACCCAAAAGATTGCCCAATTTAGGTTGTCGGACGAGTGTGAGGTGAGCTTTCAGAAGCTCGAGACAGCTCTGACTACGGCACCAGTGTTGGTTTTTCCCACAGGTTTAGGGCCTTATTTGATTTATTATGATGCATCTCATGTTAGAGTTGGAGCAGTGTTGATGCAGGATGGCAGGGTCATTGTCTATGCTTTGCGACAGTTGAAGATTTATGAGAAGAACTATACGGATCATGATTTGGAGTTGGCAGCCATAGTTCATGCATTGAAGATTTGGAGGCATTATCTGTATGGCGTGGCACTTGAGGTGTTCACAGATCACAAGGGTCTTCAGTATTTGTTCAAGCAAAAGGAATTGAATTTAAGGCAGAGGAGGTGATTGGAGTTGTTGAAGGATTTTGATATCACCATTTTTTATCATCCGAGAAAGGCCAATGTGGTGGCCGATGCTTTGAGTAGGAAGTTAGCACATTTCATTCCTGTGGCAGTCTCCTATTCATCCGAGAGGTTAGCTGAGATCTATATTCGGGAGATTGTTCGCCTTCATGGTGTGCCCGTATCTATCATTTCGGACCGGGGTACGCAGTTTACCTCGCGCTTCTAGAGAGCAGTTCAGCGAAAGTTGATCATACGAGTTGAGTTGAGCACAGCATTCCATCCCCAGACGGACGGACAGTCCGAGTAGGCTATTCAGATTTTGGAAGATATGCTCCAAGCTTGTGTCATTAACTTTGGAAGTTCATGGGATTAGTTTTTGCCTTTATCAGATTTTGCCTACAACAACAGCTACCAATCGAGTATCCAGATGGCTCCTTATGAGGTTTTATATGGTAGGCGAAGTCGATCTCTGGTTGGATGGTTTGAGCCGGGAAAGGCTCGATTGTTGGGTACAGATCTGGTTCACGAGACCTTGGACAAGGTCAGAATCATGCAAGATAGGCTTCGTTTAGCTCAGTCCAAGCAAAAGGGCTGTGCAGGCTGCGAGGTTCGAGATATGGCTTTTATGGTAGGTGAGAGTGGGTATTGCTCCGAGTATCGCCTATGAAGGGAGTGATGAGATTTGGAAAGAAGAGAAAGCTTAGCGCTAGGTACATAGGCCCGTTTGAGATTCTTGATCGAGTGGGAGAGGTGGTTTATAGACTTGCTTTGCTGCCGAGCTTATCGGTCGTGCATCCAGTGTTTCATGTGTCCATGCTTCTAGTTATAACGGCAACCCAACCCATGTGTTAGATTTCAACACTGTCCAATTGGATAAGGAACTGTCTTATGAGGAGGAGTCGGTGGGTATTTTAGACCGGCAGGTTCGTCAATTGAGGTCAAAGAGTTTCCCTTCGGTTTGTGTTCAGTGGAGAGGTCAGCCTCCTGAGGCATCGACCTAGGATTCTGAGTCCGATATGGGAAGCCGTTATCCTCATCTTTTTCCCGACTCAAGTACTTCCTTCTTTTGTCCATTCGAGGACGAACAGTTGTTTTAGAAGTGGAGAATGTGATGACCCAAAGGGTCATCACCTATTTTAATTAATTCTGTGCTTTCAAGGCCTTTAAAACCTTATTTCGAGTTACCTCGATTTGTATACGCAGTCCGGGCACGTAGCCAGAAAGCTTAAATACGAAATTCTGTAAAAAAAATGCTAAATTTTAATGTTAAAATGAATAAATTTGATTTTGATCAATATTTTGGGCAAACGAACCCGAACCCGTGATTTGACGGTCCCGGAGGGTCCGTAGGAAAATATAGGACTTGGACGTATGCCCGGAATCGAATTCCAGAGTCTCGAGCCCGAGAAATATATTTTTGAAGGAAATTGTTTTTCTGAAATGTTTAAGAAAATTGGAAATAAAATTTGATTAGAAAATGATGGTATCGGGCCCGTGTTTTGGTTCCGGCATTCAGTACAGGTCTTATATATGTTTTAAGTCCTTCCTGTGAAATTCAGTTGAAAACGGATGTCGTTTGACGTGTTTCGGACTTGAAATCCTAAATTTGAAACTTGATAAGCTTTGGGAGAAATTCTTGATTTTGAGATTCGATTCATTGTTTTTGAGGTTATTTAGGCGATTTGATCTCACCGATAAGTTCGTATGATGTTGTTGAGTTATTGCATGTGTTTGGTTAGGAGCCCCGAGGCTCGGGAGTGTTTCAAATGTGTTTCGAGATGTTTTGAACTTATAAAAAATGTTGTTCAGTGCCCGAGGATTTTGTTTTTCGCGTGGGACCTCTCTCGAACGCATAAGGAAAAATCCCCAGGAGTTCATTTTATTCTTCGCGAACGCGAAGGTGGTTACACGAACGCGAATTTGAGGGGGGTATACCATTCGCGAATGCGTCCCTCCACATGTGAACGTGTAAGGTTGAGGGGAGAGGTCTCCATTTTAATCTACGCGAACATGATCACTAGGTCGCGAATGCGAAGGCTTTGGGAGCTGATGCTCCGCGAATGCGAGCCTAATGTCGCGAAAGCAAAGGTCTAAAGACCTGGTCCATCGCGAACGCGAAGGGCAATTTGACCAGATATTTTAAAACTCCAAACAGAACCCATTATGGGATTTTTATAAAAATATCATCAACCCTTCTTCTCCAAAGCTCCTAGACGATCTTTGAAGTATTTCTCCACCAAATTTTCTTGGGTAAGCATTGTTTAACTCGTTTTCTTCATTTTCCATCAACATTTATTGAATTTCTAGGCCTAAAACATGTGATTTAAGGTAGAAAATTGGGTACTTGGGTAGAGCTAGGGCTTTTTAGTTTTTCTAGATTTAGACCTCGTTCTGGGGTTAAACTTGAAAACTAATTATATGTTTGTGCTCGTGGGTGAATGGGTGATTTGATTTTGGTCTGAACCTCGTGTTTTGACCAAGCAGACCCGGGTTTGATTTTTGCATTTTTGGGAAAAATGATGGAAAGCTATAATTAGGCATTGGGTTTGTATTGTTCAGCATTTATTGATGTATTGAAGTCATTATTGTATATATAAAATTGAATTGGATCTAAATTCGAGAGGAAAGGCGGTTATTGAGGATTGAATTGGCCGTGGAAGTTTGAGGTAAGTGTTTGGTCTAACCTTAGCTTGAGGGATTAGGAGTTGAGTCCTATTTGCTATGTGGTAATTGTCGAGTACAACGTATAGGCATGGTGACGAGTATCTATACGTTGGTATCTAGCATGACCGTGAGTCTTTAAATTGTGAATATCTTGATTTCATTGTATTTCTCTTGCCTTGGTGATGATTCCTATTTGTTGTGAAAAGCTTGTGAAAGGAAATTATGACCTATGAACATCGAGGAGCACATGCTCAAGTTATATTATAATTGTGAACATATATGAAATGGTTGAACCCTTTGGAGCACTGGATCAAGTGGTAAATTGAGGTATGAAATAAAATTGAAAGGAAGAGAAAGATTATTTAAATTGTTCCCTTGTCGGGAAATTGTTGTTTATTGATTATTTTCCCTTGTTGGGACGTTGAGATTATTGATGTTGTACCCATGCCGTGATTGAATTATTTAATTATGTTCCCTTGCCGGAATTTCTATCATTAATTTGTTTACTCCCTCGTCCCTTGTTTGTGATTGTTGTTTGGATGAGGAAGAGTGTTAAAACATGAAGGGCGATGTCGTGTATTGCATGTTTATTGTGAGGAAGGAGTGCAAAGCGCGAAGGGTAATGTCGTTCATTGTTTGTTTATGGTGAGGAAAGAGTGTAAAGCACGAAGGATGATGTCGTGCATTGTTTTCTTATTGTGAGGAAAGAGAGTAAACCAAGAAGGGTGATGTTGTGCCGCACGATATACCATTCCGTGCTGATTCTATTGATTATATGTGAGGAAAGAGAGTAAAAGCACGAAGGGTGATGCCGTGTACATTTTATTATATCTTTGCTAGGTGAGGATGAGAGTAAAATCACGAAGAGTGATGTCGTTCACTTATTGCCGTTTGTTATGATTTCTTGTTATTATCAGTTCAAGTGCATTAATTGTCTTATTCCACTATTAGTGTGATTCTTTCGTTGCATGACTTGTACCGTGTTATGTATTATAACTGATATAGATCGTTGGTTTTGATTTCTAGGAAAATCGAAAAGAATTTGAAGGAACAATCTCAGTTGAAAGCTTTGAATTTGAAAGGTTTGACCAAGGATTTGACTTATTTGTATACGAGCTTGGATCGGAATTTTTATGATTTGGTTAGCTCCGTTAGGTGATTTGGGACTTAGGAGAATGATCGGAATGCATTTTGGAAACTCGTGGTAGGTTTAGGCTGGAATTGGCTAAAATGAGATTTCAGCGTTGCCGGTTGATAGGTAAGATTTTGATATAGAGGTCAGAATAAAATTCCGGAAGTTGCAATAGTTTTGTTGTGTCATTTGGGATGTGTGTGTACAATTTCAGGTCATTCGGACGTGGTTTGGTTGGGTTTTTTATCAAAAGCGTATTTCGGAAGATTTTAAAAACTTAGGCTTGAACCCGATATGATTTGATAGATTTGATATCGTGTGAGGTGTTTTGACGATTGGAACAAGTTCGAATAAGGTATTGGGTCATGTTTGTGCTTTTGGTTGAGGTTCCGGGGGCCTCGGGGTGATTTCGGGTGCTTAACAAAGAAGTTAGATGTTGATTGCAGCTTCAGATTTTGTTGCTTCTCATATTTTCGCACCTACGGTTAAGGGACCGCAAATGCGGTGCCGCAGAAGTGGGTGATTTATTGCAGAAGCGAAAAAGGGTCAGATAGGCAGAAACTAAAGAAGCGGTAAGGTGACCGCATCTGCGATGTCGAAGATGCGGGAGTTTAGCCGTAGAAGCAAATTCGAGAGGAATGTCAGGGACCGCAAATGCAGTTGTGGGGGCAGCAAGTACGGAAGAATGATCGCAGATGTGGATATGGCCAGTTTCAGTAATTTTCACATAAGCGGTTGGTGAGTCGCAGATGCAAAAATGTCTGGAAGAACATATAAGTAATTCCATTTTGCAAAATTGAGTTATTTCACCATCTTTGGACTTCGGCTTGAGAGATTTTGGATGATTTGAGTGAGGGATTTCAAGGGAACTTCGTTAAGGTAAGAATTTCGGACCTAAAACACATTTCTATGGTAATATTCTATGGCTTAAGACTGAAATTGAAGGAATTTAAGGGCTAAAAATGAAGGATTAGGGCTTGAGAATAAGAGGCCTAAATTGAGGATTTGAGGGCAATTTGAACTCTGATTTTGGTATTCTTGATATGTATGAACTCGTGGGGAGACGAGAAATCTAATAATGTGAAAATTTTTGAGTTTTGAGAAGTGGGTCGGGGGCTCGAGTTTTTGCTAATTTCGAGATTTTTGATATTTTTCGATTGTTTTCGCTTGGGCTTTGTTCCCTTAGCATATTGTGACGTATTCATTCTGATTTTGCATAGATTCGATGCATGTGGAGGCCGATTCGAGGGGCAAGGGCTTCGCGAGCTAGATCCGTAGTCGATTCGAGGTGAGTAATGATTGTAAATGATATTCTGAGGATTTGAAAACACGGATTTGCACATCGTAGTGCTATATTGAGGTGACTTGCACGCCAGATAGCGAGCGTGGGGTAGAGAACCTTTGGGGATTGTGACTTGGTCCATCCCAATTGATGAATCTACTGTGTATTTGATTGAAATTTACTTGTTATCATCAAAATTTGGGTTGATTGTCATATTTGAGCTTCGTGCCAACTATTTGAACCCTTGTTGGATTGTTGTTGATATTTTCTCACAGTTTTGATTTTATACTTGAACTCAGTCATGTATTTTCCACTGTTTTAAGACCCAGCCAAGTTGATTTTGCTTTAACACTTGAAATGATATTTCCAAAAATATTTTGGGCTGAGCATCATGTTTTAGTGTTGCCCGAGTGGCTTGTGTAATTTTTGACTGAGTAAGGCCGAGGGCTTGTATTGTAAGGATACTTTTGGATCGGGTTGCACGCTGCAGCAGTGAGATACTTATTTGATATGCAGCCGAGGGCCTAGATTTGATGCCCCGAGATGGCTTGGTGTTGCGCTTGGTCCATAAGGGGCCCCTCCTGGAGTCTGCACACCCCCAATGAGTGTCGTTGATGAAATATATGGATCGGGCTGCACGCCGCAGCGATATATGGATCGGGTTATATGCCACGACGATATTGGTACTGTTCTATGTGTTTGCTTTATTTCATTTGTCTGCCATTATCTGTTGTTTGTGCTACTTTATGTGATATCTACCGGATTGCCTAGCATTGTTTGTTAATTAAGTGTGGTGCCCGAGGGGCGGACTTCTATGCTTGTCTGTACTAGTTGGTTTGCATTCATTTTGCATAACTGTTGAAAACTCATTTTTTAAATAGGTTTCAAACTGAACTAAGATATTTCTAAAGATTTTACAACTTCACTACTTTTCTCAAAATGGTTTACACTGCTTCTATACAGCATAATGGTTTGCTTTACGTGATTTCTTACTGCTCAGTTGTTATTTACCTTTTATTACTTACTAAGTTGGAGTACTCACTTTACTCGCTGCATCATGTGTGCAGATGCAGGTATTTGTTCACCCGGTAGCGAGTTTTGAGCTGATCGAAGGCTAAGTTATCGGAGTTTAGCGAGGTGACTGCCAGCGTTCGCAGCACCACATTTCTTCCTTTTGTTTATTAGCATTATTTTGAATGTTTTCAGGCCTTAATTATTCCCTAATAGATGCTCGTGACTTGTGACACCCCGGTTCGGTCTATGTTTGGGTTGTATTTCGCACTTAATAAAGAAATCTCTGTTTAGATTGTGGTTATTTAATTATATTAAAACTGTGAATCAATATTTAACTATTTTAAAAAGGTGAAATGGGTTGGTTGGTTGGCCTTGTCTTCATGAGATGCGCCATCACGACCGGATTAGGGTTCGGGTCGTGACAAGTTGGTATCAGAGTCTAGGTTACTAGGTCTCACGAGTCATGAGCACGTTTAGTAGAGTCACGCGGATCGGTATGGAAACATCTGTATTTATCCTCGAGAGGCTGCAGAACCTTTAGGAAAAATTCACATTCTTGAATTCTTATTGTGCGTCCTTGATTCAGCTTGAGATGTAACTCTTGAAACTCCTTCCACGCATTTGTATGCGCGCATCAGAGTTAGTATCAGATGTGCCTTGATGGCTTGTGATCCCCCGATCGAGGGGCGAGATGTAATCTTTGTGAGTTTATGTTGGGCCAGTCTGGAGAACTTGAGGCCGGGTCTTTGCCTATGGCTTGAGCACCAAGGTGTTGATTATGTGAGCAAGTTTTTTGAACTTATATGTTTGGTAGTGTCCCTGTTAGTGAAAGTGACGGCTGTGGCAAGGTGATGAGTATGTTAGTACTTCGAGGTGTATCTATATGACGTGGGAGTGACGGGAAAGGCCTGCTGAAAGATTGAGGAACTATTAGGTGTTGGAATACCATCTTGATTTGAGGTATAGCCTCGAGTTATGGGAGTATGAAGGGTCTTTTCATGTTTCCCAATTAAGAATGAAGTAAATTTCATGTTGCGGTATGTGTCCAGACTCAGGAAGATCAAGTGACTGCATAGTGCTTGTGACGGTGGAAGGTATACAGAAATGTTAGTGAAGGCAAAGCAAGTGGGTTATCCCCTATGTGGTGTTTTAAGGTTGTGTGATCCTTATGTTGTCTATTAGAGGATCTCATTTACAAGTGAAGAATATGTGTTGAAATCTAAATTGGGTCACCTAGAGATTGGGCTTAACTATTGTGTGAGTGAATGCGAGATTTGTAGAAGAGTTAAAATTCTAGATGATTTATGTTTCCACAAGCTTATGAAGGATTGGGTTTAATCTCACCATGGTATTATAGAAACAATAGAGTATGTGCGCTATGAGTTATTGAGTGTATTTTGATCTATGGCTCCGAGCCAAGTGAGGGAATTTGTGGTGAGCACTCGAGTGCATGGTTAGGTGCTACGTGGGTTCTGGTTTGAGGCGTGTGGGCAAATCAGTTATGGCTCGTGGAATTGAGACCGGGGATGGCTCAAGTAAACAAAACTTTTAACAAGGCTATATGGTGTTTCGTAGGTGTGTGAGAATCGCATGATGTCTTAAGTTGTTGTTGGTAATGAATGCTCAGTTCATAGAGTAGGAAGATGGTTTTTTGTATTGGGATGAGGTCGCATCCTGCGGTGTCAGAGTGCTAAGGCATGTGGATTCCAGTTTGAGGCATGCGGGCAAATCAGTTATGGCTCGTGGAATTGAGAATGAGGATGGCTTGAGTAAAGGAAAATTTTAACAAGGTTATGTTGTTCTTCTTAGGTGTGTGAGAATCGCAAGATGTCTTAAGTTGTTGTTGGTAAAGAATGCTCAGTGCATAGAGAAGGAAGATGCTTGTTTGTATTGGGATGAGGTCGCATCCTGCGGTGTCAGAGTGCTAATGAGGCATAGGTGGTTCTATTAGTTTGACCAGGCTAATTGCAGTGTAAATAGAGTAAATCACTCTCCAGAATGGTTCTAAGGTGTTCAAGATTCTAGATGTAAAAAGAAATCAAGTGTCTTAAAGTTGTATATATGGTTTGAAATTGAGTTTTATTGGAAGAGGTTAAGACTTGTGGAATTTTTATGTTAATTATGGGATTATATGTATCAGTATCAGGAAAGTAAAGGTAGCAGATTTAGATTGCAGGAAGCTCTTCAGAGTAAAGTATTCTGGAATGTGGTATTTTTGGGAATGTTTAAGAAAGTATTCAGCGACGTGTGAGCCTTCGACGTTGTGGCTTTATGTTTGGTTCTGTGTGGTAAGCCTGGGTTGAGGCATTGTGGTGCTACAGCAAGAGGGAATATCAAGTTGAAGATGAATCAACAGGAAATTTAGATAGATGGAGTAGCTTGATGGTGGACCGAACCGGTATGGTAAGGATATGATTTGTTCCTTGTGTATGTCTGGGGTAATGAGTTTTTACGGGTATCTTGTAGCAATGCTCTTGGGTTTTGATGGCTTGCTTGTTTGGTCGAGTTAGGAGGATTCAGTCCCGGCAGGTCTAATTTGTGCGAAGAGAACTCGAAGAGTCCTTGATAGTCTTTATCGTAGTTTGGAGATATATATTCTCTATGGGCATGTGGAGCATGGGATGTATAGTGATTTTCTTCTAGGAGGGACGAATGGAAAGTTTTTGACTAGTGGAGTATGTAGATGTTTGTGGCTCGGAAGGGAGACGAGATTCTCATGTTATCCTAGGATGGTATGGTATATGTGATATGTCGGGGAGGACTGCGATTGCGTGTGTAAGGTTACTGTTCAGTTCTAAATAGAAAGTCATAAAATTCTTCGGCAGCACGGGCAGATTTAGGTGATTAGAGAAATAAGAATCAGATGATTAGGGTAAATGATCTTCAGACGATTAAGGGGATGGTATTGCTAATCATAGTGATTTGACGAGGGTATATGTTTCAAAAATGGCAATGTGATTAAGTTGATAGTACTTCAATATTATTGCGATGCTTTCTTGTTAGATCGACTGTCGATATTCGAGTTTGCTTGATGGCACAGGGGAATTTTAGAATATCTTTCGTGGAATGATTTGGGTAATTGAGGTGTGATATGTATTCAGACGGTGGAATTTGGGATCAGTTATGGTGATTTGTGTGCTACATAGAGTTAGAGACCGGAGGTTCTCATATTCAGGCTATGTTGTGGTTGTAGATCGTGTATGTCAACTCTGTTTAGTGACTATCAAGGATGTGATACTGGGTTTAGACTAGTTGTCTCCGTGTTGTGTTATTCAGAAATATTGCGATAAGACGTCATTGTTGGCTATGCCAGAAAATGCCACGGATTGAGTGGCGATGTTAGAGGTTTTTGTCCTATTGGGGATTTTTATATTTCGAAGACCCAGCAGACAGCTGGGAAGGACTTGTCTTTCTTATTTGGGCTCTTGTGATGAGTGACAGTTCTAAGGCTCTTCATATTGATTCAGTTCTGGTGGTAAGAGACTTTTTGGGTGTGTTTCTTGTGGTCGGGCATGTCGTCGGGCAAGGTTGTTGATTTCGGAATTGATTTGGTACCTTGCACCGTATCGTATAGCGCCAACAGAGTTAAAGAGGTAGAAGAAGCATCTTTAGGTTTCCTTGACAAGGAGTTCGTTGGCAGGCCAATGTGGGTGAGTGTTCTATCTCGAGTCGGCTTAGTTGTCTCCTACTTGTAATGTTGAGGGATGTGTTGATTCGATTGTTATTGAGCTTGTCAATAATCTAGGGAGATGTATGAGTTACTTTTCTGTGTTGTGAGGTGTTATGATTTGTTGGTTATAGGCACATGCGATGCGGTTCAATTTAGGTCTCTTAGTGGAATTCAAGCGGGAAGAGTAATTGGTCGTTGTTCAGTGAATGGCGTATCAGTTATGTCCTATCGAGTTGCGTGGTGTACGTTATTTATTTCGCCATAGGTGTAATGATTTGATTTGGTTCCAGACATCAAGTGAGTGTGGTTATCGATTTCGAGCATAGTGAGATCGCGCGTTGCAGCGAAGCTATGGGGAGATATGACCTTGCGGGTTAGATTCATGTGTTCTATTTCTATGATGCGAGACGGCTTCTCAACCGTGTGTTGCAATGGTACTGGTGAGCTTGAGGTATAACTCTTTTCTTTGTGTCAGTTTCATGATGTGAGTATGCTAGGATTGTTGCTTATTAGTGCGCGTATTATGGTAGTTGTGGCTTAGGCCTTTATTGATATGTCATGTCACCAGAGTGGTGTGTTGGATTAGAGGAGATAGTTGGGATCATTGATGAATACCAATGGATTCGATTTCAGCATGTTAGAAGGATAAGATCGAGGTTCGGCTCGAAAATTTGCTTTGGCATTTGTCCGGGGAGAAGTAGCTTCATGAATGGTTGACCTGAGAAGTGGTCGTGGTTTGGTGCATGTTTCATTTATTTTTGGCAGTATATGAAAGTGTTGAAATGAGACTTTAGCTTATAAGAGGTTTTCTACCAATATTCGATGGTTGTGGGCAGCTGTTGTGAATAGAGCTTATCGCTACGAGTGTTTGAATTATGTGGTATATCATGGGATTGCTCCCGAGGTTGCAGGCATAGGTTATTACAGCTGGTGCGGGTTATTCAGAGTATAGGTGAGAAGTTTTGATCGTATTGACGGTTTCAGAAGTGGAAATGTGGTTCTATGTCTTATGGGCCAGACTGGATTGTGTAATTTCAGTTGCAATGTGTTATCGGACCTATATGAGATACGGTGACATGGGATCAACCCCCGGTATATGCATGGGAAGGTTATTCAGCGATTGGTTCGCTTTTAGGACAACTCTGGTACGTTCGAGGACGAACGTGTGTTTAAGGGGGGAGGATGTAACGGCCCGACCGTTCGTTTTGAGCTTTTGCACTTTGATCACCAGTTCTCAGGCATGACTTGTCCCGTGTTATGTATTATAACTGATATAGATTATTGGCTTTGATTTTTAGGAAAATCGGAATGAATTTGAAGGAACAATCTCAGTTGAAAGCTTTAAATTTGAAAGGTTTGACCAAGGATTTGACTTATTTGTATATGAGCTCGGATCGGAATATTTATGATTTGGTTAGCTCCGTTAGGTGATTTGAGACTTAGGAGCATCATCGGAATGCATTTTGGAAGCCCGTGGTAGCTTTAGGCTTGAATTAGCGAAAATGAGATTTCAGCGTTACTGGTTGATAGGTGAGATTTTGATATAGAGGTCGGAATAAAATTCCGGAAGTTGCAATAGTTTTGTTGTGTCATTTGGGATATATGTGTAAAATTTCAGGTCATTCGAACATGGTTTGGTTGGATTTTTTATCAAAAGCGTATTTCGGAAGATTTTAGAATCTTAGGCTTGAACCCGATATGATTTGATAGATTTGATATCGTTTTGAGGTGTTTTGACGATTGGAATAAGTTCAAATAAGGTATTGGGTCATGTTTGTTCTTTTGGTTGAGGTCCTGGGGGCCTCGGGGTGATTTCGGGTGTTTAACGGAGAAGTTAGAGGTTAATTGCAGCTTCAAATTTTGCTGATTTAGGTATTTTTGCATCTGGGGTTAGGGGACCGCAGATGCAGCGCCGCAGAAGTGGGCGATTTATCACAGAAGCGAAAAAAGGTCAGATGGGCAGAGACCGCAGAAGCGGTAAGGTGACCGCAGAAGCGATGTCGCAGATGCGGGAGTTCAGCCGCAGAAGCAAATTCGAGAGGAATGTCAGGGACCACAAATGCGGTTGTGGGGGCCGCATCTTCTGAACTGCAAATGCGAATGTGGCCAGTTTTAGTAATTTCCGTACAAGCAGTTGGTGAGTCGCAGATGCGAAAATGTCTTGCAGAACATATAAGTAATTTCATTTCGCGAAATTGAGTTATTTCACCGTCTTTCGACTTCGTCTTGAGAGATTTTGGACGATTTGAGAGAGGGATTTCTAGGGAACATCATTGAGGTAAGAATTTCGGACCCAAAACACATTTATATGGTAATATTTTATGGATTAAGACATAAATTGAAGGAATTTAGGGGTTAAAAATGAAGGATTAGGGCTTGAGAATAAGAGGCCTAAATTGAGGATTTGAGGGGTCATTTGAACTCTGATTTTGGTATTCTTGATATATATGAACTCATGGGGAAACGAGGAATCTAATGATGTAAAAATTTATGAGTTTCGAGAAGTGGGCCAGGGGCTCGAGTTTTTGCTAATTTCGGGATTTTTGATATTTTTCGATTATTTTCGCTTGGGCTTTGTTCCCTTAGCGTAATGTGACGTATTTGTTCTGATTTCCGATAGATTCGATGCGCGTGGAGGCCGATTCGAGGGTCAAGGGCATCACGAGCTAGATCCGCAGCCGGTTCGAGGTGATTAATGATTATAAATGATATTCTGAGGGTTTGAAACCCTGGATTTGCACATCGTAGTACTATATTGAGGTGACTTGCACGCCGGAGAGCAAGCGTGGGGTAGAGCATCATTGGGGATTGTGATTTGGTTCGTCCTGATTGATGAATTTACTATGTATTTGATTGAAATTTACTTGTTATCATCATAATTTTGGCTGATTGTCATATTTGGGCTTTGCCAGCTATTTGAACCCTTCGGGGATTGTTGTTGATATTTCCTCACTGTTTTAATTTTATACTTGAACTCAGTCATGTATTTTCCACTATTTTAAGACTCAGGCAAGTTTATTTTGCTTTAACACTTGAAATCATATTTCCAAAAATATTTTGGGCTGAGCATCATGTTTACTATTGCCAGAGTGGCTTGTGTGGTTTTTGACTAAGTAGGCCGATGGCCTGTATTGTGAGGATATTTTTGGATAGGACTGCACGCCGCAGCGGTGAGATACTGATTTGATATGCGGCCGAGGGCCTAGATTTGATGCCATGAGATGGCTTGATATTGCTCTTAGGCTGTAACGGGCCCCTCCAGGAGTCAGCACACACCCAGTGAGCGTCATCGACGAAATATATGGATCAGGCTGCACGCCGCAGAGATATATGAATCGGGCTGTATGCCGTAGTGATACCGGTACTGTTCTATGTGTTTGCTTTATTTCATTTGTCTACCATTATCTGTTGTTTGTGCTACTTCATGTGATATCTACCAGATTGCCCGACATTATCTGTTAATTGAGTGCGGCGCCCGAGGGGCGGAATTCTATGCTTATTTGTACTAGTTGGTTTGCTTTCATTTGCATAAATGTTGAAAAAGTCATGTTTTTAAAAAGGTTTTAAACTGAACTAAGATATTTCTAAAGATTTTACAGCTTCACTACTTTTCTTAAATTGGTCTACACTGCTTCTATACAGCATGATGGTTTGCTTTACGAGATTTCTTACTGCTCAGTTATTATTTACCTTTATTACTCACTGAGTTGGATTACTCACTTTACTCCCTGCACCTCGTGTGCAGATGTAGGTATTTGTTCACCTAGTAGTGGGTTTTGAGCTGATCGAAGGCTAAGTTATTGGAGTTTAGCAAGGTGACTGCCAGTGTTCGCAGTACCGCATTTCTTCCTTTTGTTTATTAGTCTTATTTTGAATATTTTCAGGCCTTGTAGTTGTAGTTATGCCCTAATAGATTCTCGTGACTTATGACACCCTGGTTTGGACTGTGTTAGGGTTGTATTTCGTACTTAATAAAGAAATCTTTATTTAGAATGTGGTTATTTAATTATGTTAAAACTGTGAATCAATATTTAACTATTCTGAAAAGGCAAAATGAGTTGGTTGGCTGGTCTTGTCTTCACGAGAGGCACCATCACGACCGAATCGGGGTTGGGGTCATGACATGTCCTTTTCTTAAACTACACCTATTAGCCTCTATAGGGCATAACTAAGATGGGTACGACCAATTGTACATATCTCTGTTACTGTTGAGGGTAACTCTTAATGCTTATATTTTCCTGCTGTAACTATAATACCGATAATCTTCATTAACTAGGTGCCTTGTACCCTTCTTCACCTTGTTTCTTTTACTTCTTAAAAGCATTGTATTTTACATAAATGTGGATAAATATTCTTTCCTTAAGGTCCCTTCTCGAGAGGCTTACACCTTTTAGTACACTCATGATTTGCTAAAGACCTCACATTTACTTATCATAAGCAAGATGCAAAATCGAGTTCCTCGAAATCAATAATTCCACAGTTGTATCTCTTATCGGTTGTCTTTCTGAATATAGGCATTGTCTTATTACGAATAGAAGTTCGGGACTTGAATTCATATAAATGAGCTCTACACACGATCTAGAGTAAGAAGAAAGAGTGACGGTCCTAAATGCCTTGTAGCCTCCTGCTTATAAGTGTGGTGCACAACACACTCATAAATAAGACTCTGCTAGTCACGGCTTGTAGACTCCCTAGGACAAAACTACTCTGATACCACTTTTGTAACTACCCAAACCGATGGGCCACGACGGGCACCCGGTACCTTACTTAACTGAGTACCAACGTAACGTATCTTTCTTATTAATTATCATATACATGTGACAGCCTAATAGGCCTACATAATTATTTATAACTCAAGACATAGGCCGACAAGGCTATACAATCTTTTACGAACACGACATATGTCTACAAGCCTCTAAGAGTATATAAATGTCATAAAGGTCGGGACAGAATCCTACCATACCAAACAGTACACGTCTAAATCTTACCAGCCAAATAAGAAACTCCGAAGCAAATGGAGTGAACTAACATCTTTCGCTGAGCTGATAGCCTACTTGGAGGGCTCTCAACCTGTCTATCGGGACGTGCAGGCATGAAACGCAGTGTCCCTAGGCAAAAGGGACGTCAGTATAAAAATGTACCGAGCTTATAAGGCACATAAATAAGCACATAATAGACATGGAAGAAATATAGAGTACTTGACTCAACTTGTAAGTCTGAATAACTCTGTAAATCATGAAATACTTTTAGCGCCATGCATATGCGTATGAATGTCTTGTCGTGCATAGGTATATGTCTCATAACATTATCAGGCTCTTAGGGCATCCCATCATATCATATCGGTCACTGTGGACAAAATCATCAACGTATACCAACTGATTAGGTGGTAGTGCGTATATAATGCCATAACCTTTCTCATATCCCATATACATATATATATACATGCATATTTACACGTATATAACGCCGTCTGAGTCATATTTCTGTCACTGTGGGCAACATCATCATATACGAGCTGGTCAGGTGGTGGTGCGTATATAACGCCATAACCTTTTCCATATCCCATAACATATACTCCCTCCGTTTCAATTTATGTGAACTCATTTGGCTGGGCACGGATTTAAGAAAAGAGAGAAGACTTTTGAACTTGTGGTGTAAAATGAGGCACATATATTTTGTGTGGTTATAAATCATTGCATAAAGGTAAATCATTTCCAAATAAGGATAGGGGTCATTCTTTTTGGCACGGACCAAAAAGAAAATAGGT
>MU741083.1:1239-21421 GCA_026770625.1 Nicotiana glauca | reverse complement strand
CATTTTAAAATAGCAAAAGAAAAAGGAAAAAAAAAGTCTTTATTTTGTTCCTCTTATTTTTAAATTGTTTGGTTAAAAAAAGGAGTCTTTATTGTAATTTGGAGAATACATTGCTGAAAAGAAAAAGAAAAGTCTAGTTTTCAGAAAATAGTTCGTTTTGTCTTCCCGTACTACGCCAGTTTGATTCTCACAGAGTGTGAGATACGTAGGCAACTCTCATCGGGTCCAACCTCCCCTTTTGCAAAAATAGCCAAAATATAAAAAAAATGTCAAAATTTAATTTTCGTCATAATTAAGTCAAGTGGTGCTGTTTTGCCAAATATAGCCGAATATTCCCGAAAGGGACGCCGGAAGGCTGACTTTGCATAAACGGCCACTTTTGGGTCATGTTTGGATTTTTTTGACCCACACAGCCTTAGAATCTTCGTCCCCGAGGCGTTGAAAGGCCGTATTTGCAATATCAAGTTTTCTATTTTGGAAAAACAAGAAAAGAGTCATAAATAAGTCGGTGATGTTGTTTTTGCGAAAAATAGCCGAATGTTCCCGAAAGGTTCGCCGAAAGGCTGACTTTGAATAAATGGCCACCTTTGGTCATTTTCTTGGCTTTGACCGGTTAAGCCCACACAACCTTAAAATCTTTCATCCCCAAAGTGCTGAAAGGCCGCGTTCGAAAAATCGAGTCTTCCATTTTAAAACTTGAACAAAAAAGTTAATTTTGTTTTGACCCAAATAAAATTTGCTTTTGTTTAATTACATTAAGAAATGTGCAGAATGAGCACGAGTCAGAATTCACCCGGAGCCCTTATAAACAAGATCCCGTTGGGGTTACACATGTGGTGGAACGAATTGGGTGAATCAGGCAAGACAGGATCAAGTTGTACTTAGAAGGCCTTACTGGGTTACTGAAGATTAATCCGAGAGGGGACATCATAAAGGCATTAATCCCATTTTGGGACCCGACACACAACGTATTTCACTTCTCGGATTTCGAGCTCGCGCCGACATTGGAAGAGATAGCGGGGTACATCGGAGGTCCCAAAATTCCTTTGAAAAAACAGTACTTCATTGTTCCAAGGGTCGTAACCATACACAAGTTCTTAGACACTTTGAAGATACGCAGAACGGTCCACAACCCAGATTTGGCAAAGGGCTTTTGTACTCTTTCATTCATATACGACAGATACGGTCATGTCGGAGGGTTCAACAATCCAGAAAGCAGAATCTGTTGACACTGAGGAATCAGGGAGGATCATGCACAAAGTGCACGCGGGAGTGTGCGGACCTCATATGAACGGTTATGTCTTGGCAAAGAAAATCCTTCGAGCTGGGTATTATTGGATAACTATGGAGAAAGACTGCTTCAGCTTTGTCTGAAAATGTCATCAGTGTCAGGTGCATGGAGATATAATTCATGCATCTCCAACAGAGCTACATCCTATGTCAGCACCTTGGCCTTTTGTCGCCTGGGGTATGGACGTCATTGGTCCGATTGAGCCAAAAGCATCTAATGGGCACAGATTCATATTGGTTGCTATTGATTACTTCACAAAATGGGTCAAAGCTATCACTCTCAAAACGGTCACTAAGAAAGTTGTAGTGGATTTTGTACATTCGAACCTTATCTGTCGTTTCGGCATTCCCGCAACCATCATCACAGATAATGCTACGAACCTGAACAGTCGTTTGATGGAGGAGGTATGCGAACAATTCAAAATAACGCATAAGAACTCCACTCCTTATCGGTCCAAAGCTAACGGCGTTGTTGAAGCAGCGAACAAGAACATCAAGAAGATTTTGAGAAAGACAATCCAGAGTTCCAGACAGTGGCATGAACAGTTGCCTTTTGCCTTACTGGGATATTGCACTACAGTGCGCACATCGGTAGGAGCCACCCCATACTTGTTGGTTTATGGAACCGAAGCTGTGATACCGGTAGAGGTGGAAATCCCTTCGCTCCGGACAATTGTTGAAGCAGAGGTTGAAGATAGTGAGTGGGTTAAAACTCGGTTGGAATAGTTGACTTTGATTGATGAAAAACGGATGGCTGCAGTTTGCCACGGGCAGTTGTACCAGCAAAGAATGGCCCGCGCCTATAACAAGAAAGTACGACCCAGGAAATTTGAAGTGGGACAATTGGTGTTGAGACGTATTCTTCCTCATCATCAGGAAGCAAAAGGAAAGTTCGCTCCTAACTGGAAAGGTTCGTATATCATTAGAAAAATACTGCCAAGAGGGGCATTATACTTGGGTGACATCGAAGGAAATGATCCCGAAGCAGCCGTGAATGCAGATGCGGTAAAAATGTACTATGTCTTAGCTTGCTTTGATCATGTCTTTGCGCAGTTGAAATGACGAAGGCTTTTATTCCCGCTACCCAAACACTATCAACCCTTTTGCAAGCCCTTTGAGCCGGTTACATTTCCTTGGCTACCCTCTTTGGAATCCAAAAACACCGATGAACAAAAAAAAAACAAATGATGGTTTGAACTATGTTTGACTTGATTCCGAAAGGATACGTAGGCAGCATCTCTCTGGGGTTCAGTCACACCATACCAAAAATCCAAATTTCCCGAAAGTGGAACTGGGGCAGATGTTATAATGGTTCGACCATGAGCCCATCGAATAGTTCCAAAGTTGTAATCCTGTCCGCGACACTTTTTACCCGAAACCAAGTGCAATTCCTTCGGATCAATTGCCAAAGGCATGAGAGCTGAGAAATATCATTGATTGAAAGCTGATGCATTCTAAACTGAGAGAGTCTTATCGTTGAAAACCTTCGGGCATCATAAGGCAACGGGAGTAAAAAAAAACTAAAAATGAGAGAGCCCGCTTAGTGAAAACTCGCAAAGAGCGCTATCGGGTGACGGTGAGAAGAGAAATGAGAGAATTCGATTAGTGAAAACCCGCAAAGGGCGCTGTCGACCGAAAAGAGGATATCTCATCACTAAAAGTTCAGGCAAGGTCCCCTGGCTCGGAATTACGAATCGATGGTTTCACCAGAAGATGGAGGTTGGTGCGGATCAGGCATCCAATCCAAGAAGCATGTCATGTCCATTTGAAGTCAGCATGCACCCCAGATAAGTCCTTCTTTTCCCCCCGAAAGGGACGCTTCTATTTAAAGTTCATTACCCTGCTTTCTGATTTTCTTTTCCTTGGATCCCTTTCGGTTTAACTCTGAATTTCGAAACTGTTACAAAGAAAGGTGGCAGGAATAGTTGCTACAGGGCTTCCCCTCGCAAAAGATAAGATAAGAGGATCCAGCCTCGGCGGATATGTTAAGCCAATCCCAATTGACGAAACATTGGAAAAGAGGGAAAGTTAAAGACAAAGGCCTCAAGAGCAGAATCAAATGAAAGGATCAAGCCTTACACGGGCAAATCATCATGGAATCCTGAAAGTTGGGTCTTATCGGCCGGAAGGGGGTCTCCCTCGAAAACCCATCAACGGTAGAGTTCTCGGCAGAAATGAGGCGGGGATAAAATGATCAAATACAATCAAGGCCACAAAACCAATCACCGTTTCAAACTAACAATTGATCTTGTTTGGGAAATTGAAACAGGTACGGTCCAAAACAACCGTGCAAGAAGCAGGTGCAACCAAAAGAAAGAAAAATGCGCAAGTGCTTAAATGACTTTACAACAAATAATGGCGCAAAAGGGAAGTTTCCTCTGTATTCTTTCCTGCTTTTTTTAGCCGACATTAGGGCTCCAATCCCTGAGTCGAGCATTTTCCTTAGCCAATATTAGGGCTCCAATCCCTGAATTGAGCGTTTTTCCTTAGCCCACATTAGGGCTCCAATCCCTGAGTTGAGCGTTTTCCTTAGCAAATATTAGGGCTCCAATCCCTTAATTGAGAATTTTCCTTAGCCAATATTATTCCTTAGCCAACATTAGGGCTCCAATCCCTGAGTTAAGCATTTTCCTTAGCCAATATTAGGGCTCCAATCCCTAAATTGAGCTTTTTTCCTTTAGCCGATATTAGGGCTCCAATCCCTGAGTTGAGCATTTTTCTTAGCCAATATTAGGGCTCCAATCCCTGAGTTGAGGGACTTCCTTTAGCCAATATTAGGGCTCCAATCCCTGAGTTGAGCGACTTCCTTTAGCCAACATTAGGGCTCAAATCCCTGAGTTGAGCGATTTTCCTTAGCCAACATTAGAGCTCCAATCCCTGAGTTGAGCGTTTTTTCTTTAGCCGACATTAGGGTTCCAATCCCTGAGTTGAGCATTTTCCTTAGCCAATATTAGGGCTCCAATCCCTGAGTTGAGCGACTTCCTTTAGCCAACATTAGGGCTCCAATCCCTGAGTTGAGCGACTTCCTTTAGCCAACATTAGGGCTCCAATCCCTGAGTTGAGCGATTTTCTTTAGCCAGCATTAGGGCTCCAATCCCTGAGTTGAGCGTTTTTTCCTTTAGCCGACATTAGGGCTCCAATCCCTGAGTTGAGGGCTTTCTTAGACGATATTAGGGCTCCAATCCCTTAGTCGAGCAACTTTCCTTAGCCAGCATTAGGGCTCCAATCCCTGAGTTGAGCGTTTTCCTTTAGCTAACATTACGAATCCAATCCCTGAGTTGAGCTTTTTTTTTCTTTAGCCAGCATTAGGGCTCCAATCCCTGAGTTGAGCGTTTTCCTTTAGCCAACATTAGGGATCCAATCCCTGAGTTGAGCATTTTTTTTCTTTAGCCAACATTAGGGCTCCAATACCTGAGTTGAGCGTTTTTCTTTAGCCAATATTAGGGCTCCAATCCCTGAGTTGAGCATTTTTTCTTTTTAGCCAACATTAGGGCTCCAATCTCTGAGTTGAGCGTTTCTCCTTTTGAAAATATTGGGGCCCCAATCCCTGAGTTGCGCCTTTTAGACATGGGGTTTCCAATCCTGTCATCGATCCCGCAGATTTTTATTGCAGATAACTCACGAAATTTTCCTAGCAAAACTAGGGCAGAAAAATTTTGTTCGTTTGTTTGTTTTGGTGTCTAAGCAGGTTTGACCTCGAGGCACAGGGTTCGAGATGACCTACGGAGTGAGTCTCAATCCAGAATAAAGAAAAGAGGAAAAGAACAAAAAGAAATGAGCTCAAATATTGGAGCAAACAAAGGTGTGGATTGCTCGAAATCTGATTGAAGTCACAAGCTCCGCCAATCCTGTTTTACTCAATGCTACAGAAAGAAACAAGCACCTACAACTTGCGAGCATCAAGATTCAGATCGAAGTCTACAGCAAAATCAGCTAAGACTCAAGATCAAGTCTCAAGAAAATTATAGATAGGAATCTTGTAACTCATAGTTGATAGGCATAGCTAGCTTAGCTTTAATTTTTCCTTTTGGTGTAATAAGGAGGTCAGTAAGCAGTAGCAGCAGCAGCAACATCAATAACAGTAAAACCACAGCTTCATGGTAGTCCCAGCTACCGAAACTTCCCGAACTACATTGACCTGATTCCCTATTAGCCAGGGATATGTAGGAGACCATTTGAAGCAAAGGTTCGGTCAGATCTTTTAAAAACACTTCACACGGAATACTCAAGCAGGCAAAAATCGCTCGTATCCGCTCACTTTATCTTTGCGCGAAAACTATTCGTGTTTCCGGGCAAAGAGGGGCAGCTGTGAGCACGTGATTTTTGCCTTATATGAGAATTATTCCTAAAAATTCAAAATAAAATAGTTTTGTGTTGTGTGTGATTCTTGTGGATTTTTTGTGTTATTTTTCTCTTATTGTTTGCATTTGTCTGTGCGTGTTTATCTGTTAAATTAATAAAAAATACAAAAAAAAATATATGTTGCATTTGTATTTAGGATTTATTGGGAGTAATTAAGTTTGTTTTACAAAGACGGAAAATTACAAAAAAAATAATATACTTCGCATTTTTTTTTACATTTAAGGTCTGTGTGATTTTATTTTAAATTTGTACTTAATTGTGTGTAATAATTGTTGTTAGGAATTAATTAGTATTTTTATATAGTTTATAATTTAATTTAGAATTTTAGCTCTATTAATTAGGAAATAAGGAGAATGAAAATAAAGAGAAACTGGACTGGGCCGTCCAAAACTTGACCAAATCCAGGCCCAAAACACCCCTATACCCGGTCCAATGTGATCAGCCTCAGAGATGGGCGAAACGATGTAGTATGATGTTGAAACTACGTCGTTTCATCGCCTGGGATCTCAGCCAACCATTCCTCTCAATCCAACGGTTGAGATCCCATCTCCCTTACCCGTTTAAACGACCCGATCCGCTACCATCCCTCAACCCGCCCCTGTTACTACCTAAACGACCCCGTTTCACCTAGTAATTTGATCACAGCCATTGGATTTTTGTAATCTAACGGCTCAGATTGATCATTTCATTTTAATTCATCAAAGACCCCCCAAATCCCATTCACCCGTCTAATTTCCAAACACTCCCCCCCTCCGTCATTCGTCTCTTTCAGAGACGAACCAAACAAGACCCCCCAAACCCTAGCCGCCGGCATATCCCACTGCCCTTAAGCCAGCGGCAACCACTCCGATCCCGGCCAAAATAACACCCCAGAACCATCAAGCCATCCCCTCCACAAATTCACAATCCATTTCTTTTAAATCCTCGTAGAACGTTTTGAATCTTCGATCAAAAGAACCGGACGAAACCCAACCTTGCCCAATCCACCCCAAAAGAACACCCAATAATCCCCTTGGCCTCCTCGTCCCTGAACCCCAACCAAATCGGCTCGAATCCGAGTAAAACTCGTCAAATAATGGATCTAGGGTCCAGCGGTTCGAGACTGTTTTGAAGTCGTCAGGTTCGAATGGGTTCCTAGTTAGTATTATAACCCTATTTCTGACGAAATAGACGTATAATACTAACTGGAAATCAATTTCGAAAGGCATGTCGATTAGAATCCGAAATCAGTAAGTTTTCCTTAATTTTCTTCTTTTCCCTTTTATGTATGTCTGTTTATCCGTGTTAAGCCGTAATTAGTCCCTTCTTTAGGTCTTTAATTCAAAGTTAATCATTCCAGTAAATATCCTGCCTGATAATTAGGTGTTTTTTTTTTTTCCCGATCCCTTTTCTTTTATTTTATTGTTTGCTTTTCGTTTAAATTCCCATGCTTCTCCCCCTCATGCTTCCTTCCTACTTTTCTGTGATGAACTATGACTGTTGATATGTTCAAGCTTAGAAATTAGTTCATCACGATGAGTTGAATTGTTTAGACTCATTTGAACTGAATTAATTCATCAATTTGAATGTATGGAATTTGTCGATCTCTTTGAGTCCTTCTGGATGGTTCTTCTGTTGGTTTCAACTGCACAAAATATGTTTTTCATCTCATTGTTTTCAGTTCTCTTATCTCAGTAATTGATTGGTTTGATATTTGAATTGAAACATGATAGTTAATTGTGTTCTTTTGTGTTTGTTGCTGCGAGCATTAAACTGATGAACCTCTAGAGTAAAGAAATGGTGAACTGATTAAACTAATGAAATAGTTTAATCAGCAATAGGGATTGGTGATTGTTTAAAACACTGTTAGAAAAATGCTCATAGAAATCACATGGGCACCATTTCACAAGGTCTGAAGGAATTAAACAGAAAAACATGCTGCCCATACTTAATTAAATAGGAAAATAGGCTGCCCATACCCCTGTGATTTAAATAAAGGAAGAAACAGGTCAGTGGTAGTACTGACTAATATTTAGTATTCATAGTGGGAACCTCAGGGAATATCATGGGTAAAAATGATTTTAAGAGCTGGCAGGTCTATTTTGAGCATATAAATAGGAACACTTTGGACAGAATGAGGAGGTTTTTTTTCTTTGCCCTAAGAAATCAATTTTGAGAGTTTTGATTCAGTTCTTTTGAGAGCCGGAGAACACATAGAGATACAGACATCCTTTTGGAACCAATTTGAGAGGGAAAATCAGTCTTGAGTGCTTTAAGTTATTTTCAGTTGTGAGGGAGATACTATTATATGGAGAAACACTGTTCCATTGATCTCCGGATAAAGATTTGAGTTCTTGACACTGGTTCCTACCCCTCTTTGATTGTTGAACCTGTCCTGAAGTCTATTCACTCTTCTTTTGGGTGTATTCGAGTCCAATCAAACTTGCTTTGGGTATTTGCTGTTGTTACTGGTTTTGCGATTCATTATGTGTTGCTGAAGTGTGTTCCTGGGTTAAAAGTTGGCTGTGATACTGATTTGAGTTTGATTCATTGTTGTTGCCCCTGCTGTTTGTTACTGCTGCTGTTGACCTTTGTTTCTTCTTCATTTATTCTAAATACCAGATACACTTCTTCGAATCACCTTGGTGTAGCTTTGAATTGAAGTCGAAATGAAAGGTGTTTCACCAGATTTGTGTTCATTTAAATATTGTCTGCAGCTCATAATTCAATAGATGTTAGCTAATTAGATGTAGTTGATGTTAGTTATTTGTTTTAGATAATCAGATTTGTTTTGTATTATATGAACAATAGATATACATGAACTGTAACTAGGGACTGCTGAACTGTTATGATCATGTTAACATCCTGTTAGTTCCTCATTAGAATTTGTTAAGTTGTTGGTTTGTTTCACCACATCAATTAATGCTAGAATTTGTTTTAACATTCATGTGTTGGATGCCGGATTAGGCAGTTAGTTAGTGATGAAATTCAATCGAAAATAGAAGCATCAGAATGTTTGAGTTTGGAAGTAGTATACTTGTAATTACATGAAACCACGTACGCTTGGCAAATTAACTAAAAAAAGGATGACTGACTCATTTCATTGATTCATTTCTAGGCTCAAATAAATTTCATAATGGGAAATGTGTATAATTAGTTAGCTGTTGCTAATTTCAGAATAAGTTCCTGAGTTTGTCCAATTTCCCTTTGTTAAACCTGACTGATAACCTTGGGCCTAAAGGCTGTCTATTGAAGCCCGATTTGAATTTAACTGTATTTTACTCTTACTGGGCTGAGCTTGAGTCCCAAAGGCATTGCTAGATTTTGAATGAAAGTCAAGGACTTAAATATAGTAGTGCTTGAACCAAAATAAATAATCAGGGCCCTTTCTAGAGACAAGAACAATAAATAGACAAATCATAGTCACTTTAG
Source organism: Nicotiana glauca (assembly GCA_026770625.1). Classification (NCBI taxonomy): domain Eukaryota; kingdom Viridiplantae; phylum Streptophyta; class Magnoliopsida; order Solanales; family Solanaceae; genus Nicotiana; species Nicotiana glauca. The sequence continues at coordinate 12,358 of MU741083.1, read as the reverse complement.
GATTTGCCCTTTTAAATAAAAATGAGACGAGCCTCGCTAAACAAAATTCATAAATTGCGGGGCCTTCTTTAAATGCTTAAAAATACTAAGAACTTGGGGCGCGCCATTTAGCTAATTTCATGGCCCTCAGCAAAGTTAATAATACTTTAGTCGCTTTAGGCGCGCCTTTTTGATAATTTACCTTCTTAAATTCGGGTGCACATTTTATGTGACGCAAATCCAAATCTCAACGAAGTCGAAATATGTCAATAATCACGGGTACATTGATGTGACGTGATTCGAGATGTGTTTTCACGACGTTGCAATTCTCACTAAAAATAATAATAAAGCGGTAAAAAATCTTTAAAATTGCACTATAGGATAACATGTATCAAAATTAGATATTAAGCCATTTATAACAGTTTAAGAGACCGTACTAGAACCACGGGATCCGGGGGTGCCTAACACCTTCCCTCGGGTCAACAGAATTCCTTGCTTAGAATTTCTGGTTCGCAGACTTCACTTGGAAAGTCAAAAGTTTCCTCGATTTGGGATTCAAAATAAACCGGTGACTTGGGACACCAAAAGCCAAACCTTTCCCAAGTGGCGACTTTGAAATAAATAAATAATCCCATTTCAAATAATGTCACTTAAATTGGAAAAACTCCCTTATACATTTATCCTCCTTAGGGGTAGGTGTGTAAAAAGGAAGTGTGACAGTACTTGTGATGGTGCAGCCGTCGCTCGAGTCCTAAACACTATCCCTCCGCTCAAGGAGTGGGTGGAGGGCATTTGTTCGCAGATGCCTTATCCCGAGCACACATGGCTTAAACTCTCGAGGGGCCGACGGGAGGCCCGTTCACATGGTAAGATCCTTCCCCGAATAGGTAACATCGGGCTCTCCCATTTGCATTGTACTTACTCTCTTTTCTTCACTTTTCTTTTTGTAGGTTTTCCTAAGACCATTGAACTTAGGCCTTCATGAGGGGACGAGGTTGTGTCCTTGTCCATTGCCCCCTCCGCTTTGCGGCAGCTCGGGGCTGCAATGGGGAAAAGAAGAATAGGAAGGCTTTGGGTTCTCCGAGCTCAAAGAAGAAGAAGCTAAAGAAAATTTTTTCCCCTAAGCCAAAGGAAAGTTCTATCTCTCGAGCACCCGACTCGGACTCGCTTCTTCGGCTAAAGGATGAGCCCGAGAAAGTGTCACGAGCCCAAACCCCAGTCGTAATGGCGCCCAACATATTGCTAGGCAAGTCCGACCAACAATCAATCTCAACCCTTTTCTTTATAAAACTCATTACCACTTAACAGGGTGTAAATACCAATTTAACATAAACAGAAGTCTGAAAATAGTAGATTAAACATGCGGAAGTCATAATAACATCACTACGTAGCCCACCGATCTGGTGTCACAAATCAAGAGCCTCTAATACAAGTTTTAAGCAACCTAATATGGAGGTAGTCTAAGAACACTGAAAAGTAAAAGATAGAAGGAGAAATCGGGTCTGCGGACACCATGCAGCTACCTCGATGACTCCGGTGAATGCTGGGCAGCAAGAAAGCTCCCTTTATACCTCGGGAACACCCGGATCTGCACACACGGTGCAAAGAGTAATGTGAGTACTCCGACCTAGTGAGTAATAATCATAAATAATGACTGACAGAATGAAAACACGTAAAATCACTAAGCAGTTCTATATCAAAGCAGAAAAAACAACATAAGGCAGTAAAATAGTGATGAAATCAAGTTAAATCTCTTTAAATCAGGTAAAATAGGTAGCTTATCAGGTAATTAACAAATATAAATCCGCTCATCGAGCACAACATCCATTAATTATTACTTATCTTCAGCACTCAATCCATATATCTCTCACAATAACTGAAATCAAAATAATCGCTGCGGCGTGCAGCCCAATCCGTACATCATTTTGGCGCACAACCCGATCTAAATAAATAGTCGACTGTGCTCACTGGGGGTGTGCAGACTCCGGAGGGGCTCCTACAAGCCAAACGCTATATTGATACTGCGTGCAACCCGATCCACATAAATATTTGCTGTGGCGTGCAGCCCGACCCATGACATATATAACATCCTCACTATTGGGTTCTCAACCCCTCTCAGTCATTATACTCACAGCCTCTCGGGCACAATACTAGAAGGTAGGGATCTCAGCCCACATATTTCTCTCATTTTGAATTAGAATGATAAACCAGCTCAAATCATTTTAAACATGTAGAAACATAACTGAGAATATGATTTTTAACAAGTAGAGTGAGGAAATTTAGTCAGCATGCCCCTAAAGGTTCTACAGGTCGGCACAAGGCCCCAAACATGGCAATTAGCCCAAATCATAATGATAATAAATAAATCTCAGCCAAAAACACGGTAAAATCATCAATCGGGACGGACCAAGTAACAATCCCCAATAACAAACGACCACGCGCTCATCATCAAGCGCGTGTCTCATCTCAATATAGCACTACGTTGTACAAATCTAGGGTTTCAAACCCTTAGGACATCATTTGCAATCATTACTCACCTCGACCCGGCTACAACTCTAGCTTGTGACGCCCTTGCCCCTCAAATCGGCATCCATGCGTGTCGAATCTAACCAAAAGTAGAACGAATACGTCACAATATGCTAAGGGAACAAAACCCAAGCGAAAACAATCAAAAAATATAAAAAATCCTGAAATTAGCAAAACCCGAGCCCCGGGCCCACTTATCGTAACTCAAATTTTTTTACATCAATGGGTTCCTTATCTCGCCACGAGTCCATACATATCAAAAGTTCTCAAATACGACCTCAAATGGCCCCTCAAATCCCAATTTAAAATCTCAAAATCCCAAGCCCTAGTTCTTCCCTTTTTAGCTAAATTTCCATGAATTTCTAGGTTAATTTCACAATATAATCACATTTTTGGTTCATAGAACTTACCTCCAATCACTTTTCCTTGAATCCCTCTTCAATTCTCCTCAAAGAGCTCTCAATATACTGAACAACGGTGGAAAAATGACTTAAGCTCGCGGAGGAAATGTTTAAAAACCTTCTACCCAGGTTATGTAATTTCTTCTTCGCGAATGCGGTCAAACCCACACGTTCGCGTGGAACAATTTTTCTTTGACCAAAAATAATCCTTCGCGAACGAGGTAACACACCTGCGAACATGATGCTCTGGACCTCTGAACCTACGCGAACGCGGTACCCAACCCGCTAACACGAAAAGCAATAGCTCCTGGACCTTCACACGCTAGACTCCACTATGCGAACACGACATCCATCACGCGAACGCGAAGCACAACTTCAAGGACTCTCCGCGAATGCATGCCACCAGACGCGAAAGCGAAGCACAAACTCAGGTCCACCCAAACTCCTTCTACGCGATCGCGAGGGACCTCACGCGATCGCGAAGGCCAAAATCTGCTTGCACCTGCTGCTGCATTTTCTACAATTCTCCCAAGTTCAAAACTTCCCGTTAGCCATCCGAAATCACCCCGAGGACTCCGAGACCTTAACCAAAATCACCAACACATCCTAAAACCTCATTCAAACTTGTTCCAATCATCAAAACACCTCAAACAACACTAAAACCATCAATTCTCATCGAATCCAAGCCTAAGTTTTCCAAAAACTTTCGAAACTCGCTTTTGATCAAAAACCCAACCAAATCACCTCCGAATGACTTGAAATTTTGCACACACATCCCAAATCACATAATGAAGCTCATGAAACTCTCGGAATCCCATTCCGACCTTCGGATCAAAAGCTCAATTACCAACCGTAAATTGCCAAAATACTAACTTCGCCAAAACAAGCTAAATTCTACACCGGACCTCTAAAACCAATTCCGATCGCACTCCTAAGTCACAAATCATCCCCCGAAGCTAACCGAAACATCGAAAATCATATCCGAGCCCTCTAACATATAAGTCAACATCCAGTTGACTTTTCCAAACTAAGCTTTTCTTAAAGAGGCTAAGTGTCTCATTTCCTACCAAAACCACTCCACACCAACTCGATCACATAAGACACGGATAATGAAGTATAAAGAAGCAGAAAATGGGGAAAATAGAGCGGTAACTCATGAGAAGACTGGCCGGGTCGTCACATCCTCCCGAACTTAAACAAACATTCATCCTTAAACGAGTCAAGAAGCATACCTGAAGCCGCAAATAGGTGAGGATATCTGCTTCGCATCTTCCGCTCAGTCTGCCAGGTAGCCTCCTCCATGGGCCGACCTCTCCACTGCACTTTCACTTAAGCTATATCCTTTGATCTCAACTTTCGAACCTGACGACCCAAAATAGCCACTGGCTCCACATCATAGGTCAAATCACCTTCTAACTGAACCATGCTGAAATCCAAAACATGAGACGTGTCTCTAACATACTTTCGGAGCATAGAAACATGGAATACTGGATGCACGCTCGACAAGATGGGTGGCAAAGCAAGAATATAGGTCACCTCCCCAATCCTCCGAAGCACCTCAAAAGGCCCAATGAACCGCAGACTCAACTTCCCTTTCTTCCCAAACCTCATAACACCCTTCATGGGCGAAACCTTTAGTAAGACCTTCTCACTAACAATATAGGACACATCTCGAACCTTCCAGTCCACATAATTCTTCTGATGCGACTACGTTGTACGAAGCCTTTCCTGTATCACCTTCACCTTCTCTAAGGCATCCTGAACCAAATCTGTCCCTAATAGCCTAGCCTCGTCGGGCTCGAACCAACCAACTGGAGATCTGCACCGCCTCCTATACAAGGCCTTATATAGCGCCATATGAATATTGTACTGATAGTTGTTGTTATAGGAAAACTCCACAAGAAGAAAAAACTCGTCCCAAGAACCTCCGAAATCAATAACACAGGCACACAACATGTCCTCCAATATCTTAATGGTACACTCGGACTGCCCGTCTGTCTGAGGATGAAACGCTGTGCTCAAATCCACCTGAGTACCTAACTCTCACTGAAAAGTCTTCCAAAACTAGGAAGTAAACTGAGTGCCTCTATCTGAGATGATGGAAACTGGAACACCATGCAACCGAACAATCTCTCGGATGAAGATCCCTGCCAGCCGCTCCGAAAAATAGGTAGTACACACTGGAATGAATTGTGTGGACTTGGTCACCGATCCACAATCACCCAAATAGCATCGAAATTCTTCAAAATCCAAGGAAGACCACTCGCAAAATCCATACTGACTCTCTCCCACTTCCACTAGGGAATAAGCATCTGCTGAAGCAAGCCACCCGATCTCTAATGCTCATATTTTACCTGCTGACAGTTGAGACACCGAGCTACAAATCCCATAATATCTTTCTTCATTCTCCTCTACCCATAATGTTGTCTCAAATCCTGATACATCTTCGCGGCACCCGGATGTATAAAATACCGCGAGTTGTGGGCCTCATCCAGAATCAACTCTCTAAGCCCATCCACATTGGGCATACAAATCCGGCCTTGCATCCTCAATACCCCATCATCACCAATGGTAATGTCTCTGGCATCATCATGCTGAACTGTATCCCTAAGGACAAGCAAATGCGGATCATCATACTGGCGCTCTCTGATGCGATCATATAAAGAAGACCGAGAAAACACACGAGCCAATACCCGACTGGGCTCTGAAATATCTAACCGCATAAACTGATTGGCCAAAGCCTGGACATCAACTACAATGGGTCTCTCCCCAACTAGAATGTATGCCAAACTCCCCATACTCACTGCCTTTTTGCTTAAAGCACCGGCCACTACATTGGCCTTTCCCGGATGATACAATATGGTGATATCATAGTCCTTAAACAGCTCTAGCCATCTCCGCTGCCTCAAATTAAGATCCTTTTGCTTGAAAAAATGCTGAAGACTGCGATGATCGGTGAACACCTCACAAGATACGCCGTACAAGTAATGCCTCCAAATCTTCAATGCATTAACTATGGCAGCCAACTCCAAGTCATGAATGGGGTAGTTCTTTTCATGGGGCTTTAACTGACGAGAAACATAAGCAATAACTCTACCCTCCTGCATCAATACACAACCAATCCCAACTCTCGAAGCATCACAATACACTGTATAAGAACCTGAAGCTGATGGCAAAACCAATACTAGAGCTGTGGTCAAAGCTGTCTTAAGCTTCTGAAAGCTGTCTTCGCACTCGTCTGACCATACAAATGGGGCACCCTTCTGAGTCAACTTGGTCAAGGGCGATGCAATAGACGAAAATCCCTGAACAAATCGGCGATAATAACCCACCAAAACAAGGAAGCTACGAATCTTTATGGCTGAAGACGGTTTAGGCCAACTCTGCACCGCCTCTATCTTCTTCGGATCTACTTTAATACCCTCCTAGACACCACGTGCCCTAAGAATGCCACTGAACCGAGCCAAAACTCACACTTGGAGAACTTTGCATAAAGTTTATCCTCCCTCAACCTCTGCAATACAACCCGCAAATGCTCCGCATGCTCCTCCTGACTATGCAAGTACACCAGAATATCATCCATGAACACTATAACAAATGAATCCAGATAAGGCCGAAACACACTGTTCATCAAATGCATGAACGCTGTCGGGGCATTGGTCAGCCCGAAAAACATAACAAGAAACTCATAATGACCATATCTGGTCTTGAAAGCAGTCTTGAGAATATCTGAATCCCTGATGTTCAACTGGTGATAGCCCGAACGGAGAGCAATCTTGTAGAATACTTTTGCTCCCTGAAGCTGGTCGAATAAGTCCTCAATGCGGGGTAAAGGATACTTGTTCTTCATTGTTACTTTGTTCAATTGCCCGTAATCAATGCACATCCTCATTGTGCTATCATTCTTCTTCACAAACAGAATCGGTGCACCCCAAGGTGACATACTAGGCCGAATAAACCCCTTTTCTAGGAGCTCCTGAAGCTGCTCCTTCAATTCTTTCAACTCTGCTGGTGCCATACGATACGACGGAATAGAGATAGGATGAGTGCCCGGCACTAGGTCAATACCAAAATCAATATCCCTGTCCAGTGACATGCCCGACAGGTCTGCAGGAAACACATCGGGAAAATCCCGCACAACTGGAATAGAATCAATACTAGGAGTCTCAGCTCCGACATCTCTCACAAATGCCAAATATGAAAGGCAAGCCTTCCCGAACATATGCTGGGCCTTCAAAAAAGAAATAACTCTACTAGGAACATAATCATTCACACCACGCCACTCGATCCATGGTACACCCGGTATAGCCAAAGTAACCGTCTTAGCATGACAGTCTAGAATAGCACGACACAGAGATAACCAATCCATGCTTAAAATAACATCAAAATCCACCATGTTCAGTAGCAATAGATCCACTCGGGTCTCTAAACCCCCAATAGTCACAACACATGACCGGTACACATGGTCCACAACAACAGTATCGCCCACCAGGGTAGATACATGAACAGGTAAAGTAAGAAACTCCCGGGGAGTACCCAAATGATGAGAAAAATATGAAGACACATATGAATAGGTGGAACCAGGATCAAATAATACAAAGGCATCTCTGTGGTAGACTGAAACAATACCTGTAGTGACAGCATCTGAAGCAATAGCATCTGGCCTGCCTGGAATAGCATAGAAATAAGCCTGGACACCGCCTGATCGACCTCCCCCTTTCGAGCGACCCCTGGCTGCTTGACCTCAACCCCTAGCTGGCTGGGCGGGTGGTGAAGTAACTGGAGCAGAAGACGAGGGCTGACACCTCTGCTGAGATGAACTATCAATGCGACGAGGACACTGCCTCCATACATGCCCAAACTCTCCACACTCAAAACAACCCCCAGGTGCTGGATAATGGGACTGAAGGGAACCTCTGGCACCGGAATGACCAGTAGAAGGACCTGGCATACAAGAGCCCTGGACTGATGGGACACGAGATGAACTTTGAGATGGGAGGGCGTTGAGTGATGACTGGCCTTGCTGAGACCCATGATACCCACGACCTTAAGATGCCCCACGATACTCTAGACGGGCCGACTGAGGGAGTCTGAAAGAACGACCTCTACCCTGCTGGAACTGGCCCCTCGAAGGAGCACCACTGAAACTGCAAGAACCTCGAGGCCTCTTAACCTCCCTCTCCTCTCGATCTTGACGGCGGACTGTATCAATCTCACGAGCGATATCAACTACCTCCTCAAATGTAGCACCCAATACTCTCTCTAGTCATCAGAACACAGAGATGATAATTAAGGCCATCAACAAATCTCTTGATCCTCTCACGATGTGTCGGAACCATCTAGGCGGCATGACGAGCCAACTCAGAAAACTTCAACTCATACTGTGACACATTCATACCCCCCTATCGCAACCATTCGAACTGGCTACGCAGCTCCTCTCTATGGGACTGCGGTATATACTTGTCCAAGAAGAGAGTGGAGAACTCCTGCCAAGTCAGAGGCACTGCACCAATCGGCCTACACCTCTCATATGCCTCCCACCAAGTAAATCAGCCCCAGTAAACTGAAAGGTGGTAAATGCCACACCACTAGACTCAATAATCCCTGCAGTACGGAGCATCCGCTGACACTTGTCAAGAAAACCCTGGGCATCCTCGCCCTCAGCACCACTAAATGATGGAGGCTGGAGTCTACCAAACCTCTCGAGACGATACTACTCATCCTCTGGCATAATTGGTACAATGAACTCCTGAGCTGGTGCTACCGGCTGGGCTGGAGGTGCCCCTGGCGTCTGTAGTCCCTGCACTACCTGCTCAGGTGTGGGAGCAGCGGGGGTCTAATTGCCTCCGACAGCCTGTGAAGTAGCTGTTGCAGTAGTGGCTAAAACTGCTTGAGCCAGGCAAACGCAAACTGATAAGATCTGTGCTAAGGCCTCCTGAAGACCCGAAATCACGATGGACACAACTGGTGCCTGAACAGGTGCTGCTGGAGTATCCATAGCTGGAGCCTAATCCTGAGCTGGGGCAGCTGGTGGATCAACAGGTGCTGCCCTCGCTGCTCTGCCTCTACCACGATCATGACCGCGTCCACGACCTCTGGTGAACTCGGTGGGTGGCACTGGTGGTCATCCACCTCGTCCGGTAGCGTGAGTCCTTGCCATCTGTGAGATAATAGAATACAAAAGTTTAGTTCTTGGATCAACAAGTCGCACGACAAGAATTTCAAGAATATGGAGTTTTTCCTAAAGGTTCTGCAGCCTCTCGAAGATAAATACATACGTCTCCATACCGATCCACGAGACTCTACTAAACTGGCTCATGACTCGCGAGACTTATGTAACCTATGCTCTGATACCAACTTGTTACGAGCCCAACCTCGGTCGTGATGGCGCCCAACACATTGCTAGGCAGGCCCGACCAATAATCAATCTAAACCTTTTTCTTTATAAAACTCATTACCAATTAACAAGGTTTAAATACCAATTTAACATAAACAGAAGTCTGAAAATAGTAGATTAAACATGCGAAAGTCATAATAACATCACTACGTAGCCCACCGATTCGGTGTCACAAGTCAAGAACCTCTATTACAAGTTTTAAGCAACCTAATATGGAGGTAGTCTAAGAACACTAAAAAGTAAAAGATAGAAGGTGAAATCGGGTTTGTGGACGCCATGTGGCTACCTCGATGACTCCAGTGAATGCTGGACAGCAAGAAAGCTCACTTTATACCTCGAAAATACTTGGATCTGCACACACGGTGCAGGGAGTAATGTGAGTAGTCTGACCTAGTGAGTAGTAATCTTAAATAATGATTGGCATAATGAAAACACGTAAAATCACTAAGCAGTTCTATATCAAAGCAGAAAAACAACTTAAGGTAGTAAAATAGTGATGAAATCAAGTGAAATCTCTTTAAATCAGGTAAAACAGGTAGCTTATCAGGTAATTAACAAATATAAATCCGCTCCTCGACCACAACATCCATTAATTATTACTTATCTTCAGCACTCAATCCATATATCTCTCACAATAACTGAAATCAAAATAACCACTGTGACGTGTATCTCGATCCGTACATTGTTGTGGCGCACAACCCGATCCAAATAAATAGTCGACTGCGCTTACTAGGGTGTGTAGACTCAGGAGGGGCTCCTACAGCCCAAGCGCTATATTGTTGTGGCGCACAGCACGATCCACATAAACATTTGCTACGGCGTGCAGCCCGACCCATGACAAATATAACATCTTCACTGTTGGGTTCTCAACCCCTCTGAGTCATTATACTCACAGCCTCTCGGTCACAATAATAGAAGGTAGGGACTCAGCCCACATATTTCTCTCATTTAGAATTAGAATGATAAATCGGCTCAAATCATTTAAAACATGTAGAAACATGATTGATAATTTGATTTATAACAAGTTGTCACGACCCAATTTCCTAACCCGGTCGTGATGGTGCCTCTCGTGAAGACAAGGCCAGCCAACTAACCCAAATCGTCTCTTTAACAATTATTAAACATAAATGAATAGATAAATACAGCTTAACGACAATAATAACCAGTGTTTACAGCCCAACATAACCCGACCGGGGTGTCACAAGTCACGAGCATCTAAAGAACACCTGAACACAACTAAAGGTCCAATAATATACAAAATTAAATTCTGAAATTCTAAAGACAATGTCCGGTGCCATGAACGCTGGCGGTCACCTTGCTCAACTACAATAGTAATACCTTCAATCAGCTAATATCCCGCTACTAGGTGATCAATACATATAGCTGCACGCGAGGTGTAGGGAGTAAAGTGAGTACTCCAACCCAGTGAGTAATAAAAATAAATAACAACTGAGCAGTAAGAAATCACGTAAAACATATCGTCATGCTGTATAGAAGCAGAGAAAAACCCTTCAATAAAGAAAATCAGTGAAAACTGTGAAATCTTTAGAAATATCTTGGCTTAGTTTAAAACCTCTTTTTGAAAATGAACCTTTCAACAGTTGCGAAAATAATTTCAACAAGTAAGAAATAATGAGAAATCTGCCCCTTGGGCTCAATATCAACCTCTCAGTACAGTATAAGCCCCCCGGGCTCACTCCCAACTCACAAAGTACAACATCAGCCTCTCGGGCTCACTCCCAACTCACAAAGTACAACATCAGCCTCTCGGGCTCACTCCCAACTCACAAAGTACAACATCAGCCTCTCGGGCTCA
>MU741081.1:74210-157390 GCA_026770625.1 Nicotiana glauca | reverse complement strand
AGACACCATTATATTCTCAAGTGGCGACTCTGAATTTTTTAAATAACTAATCCCGTTCCGACCGTCCTTTATTTGCAAAAACTCTTTTTACGTATGCTTATATATATCCTCCCTTCGCCGGGGTGTAAGCGCCGTCAAAAAAGAGGTGTGACAATGTCGATACATTTTCCCTCGACATCTGTCAGGCACAAAGCGTCATTGGATAACACTATGGTCACAATGAATGGTCCTTTTTGGGGCGAACTTGCCCTTTGCTTCGGCCTGATGTGACAGGATTCGTTTCAGCACTTGCTGTCCCACTTCAAATTTCGTGGGACGCACCTTCTTGTTATACACTCTTGCCATCCTCTTTTGATACAATTGGCCATGACATACTGCTGCTAATCTCTTTTCATCAATCAAGCTCAGCTGCTCCAAGTGGGCTTTGACCCATTCATCATCATCAATCCCAGCCTCAGCGACAATCTGGAGGGACAGAATTTCAACTTCTGCTAGTATTACTGCTTCAGTTCCGTATACCAACGAATAAGGTGTTGCACCTACTGAAGTACGAACAGTAGTGCGATAACCCAACAATGCAAATGGTAGATTTTCATGCCATTGCCTTGACCCTTCTACCATCTTCCTTAATATCTTCTTTATGTTCTTGTTGGCTGCTTCAACCGCTTCATTCGCCTTTGGACGATACGGGGTGGAATTACGGTGCGTAATCTTGAACTGTTGACATACTTCTTTCATCAAGCTACTGTTAAGATTAGCACCATTGTTTGTGATGATCACCTTTGGGATCCCAAATCTACAGATGATATGAGAATGAACAAAATCCACCACTACCTTCTTGGTTACCGAATTGAAAGTCTTAACTTCAACCCATTTGGTGAAATAGTCGATGGTTACCAGAATGCACCTATGACCGTTGGAGGCTGTCGGCTCAATCAGTCCAATGACATCCATGCCCCATGCAACAAATGGCCATGGTGCTGACATTGTATGTAATTCTATCGGTGGAGAATGAATCAGATCTCCATGTATCTGACACTGATGGCATTTTCGCATGAAACTGATACAATCGCGCTCCATAGTGAGCCAATAATACCCAGCTCGAAGAATCTTCTTCGCCAATACATATCCACTCATATGTGGCCCACAAAATCCAGCATGTACCTCTGTCATCACTGTCGTGGCTTGACCAGCATCTATACATCTCAGCAAACCCAAATCTGGTGTTCTTTTGTACAACACTCCTCCACTGAGGAAAAATCCATTTGCCAACCGCCGAATGGCTCTCTTTTGATCTCCGGTGGCCTGCTCCGGGTAAATCCCCATCTTGAGGTATTCCTTGACATCATAGAACCATGGCTTGCCATCCATTTCTTCCTCTATCGTGTTACAATAAGCGTGCTAGTCACGAACCTAAATATGCAACGGGTCAACGTGAATTTTGTCTGGGTAGTGCAACACTGATGCTAAAGTGGCCAAGGCATCGACGACCTCATTGTGAACTCTTGGGATGTTTCTGAACTCCACTGATCGAAATTGCTTGCTCATATCATGCAAACATTGTCGATATAGTATAAGCTTCAAATCTCGTGTTTCCCATTCACCTTGAATCTGATGCACTAGGAGGTCCGAGTCTCCCAAGACCAAGACGTCCTGGACATCCATGTTTGCAGCTAACCGTAAGCCTAAAATGCATGCCTCATACTCAGCCATGTTGTTGGTGCAATAGAAACGTAGCTGAGCCATAACATGATAATGATGTCCTATTTCAGAGATAAGTACCGCTCCTATTACAACTCCTTTTACATTTGCAACTCCATCAAAGAAAAGCTTCCATCCTGGTTCCTCGGTCGATTCCAACTAATCTACATGCAACACTTTTTCATCAGGAAAATACGTCCTTAAAGGCTCGTATTCTTCATCAACAGGATTCTCAGCTAAGTGATCAGCCAATGCTTGGGCCTTCATGGCCGTCCTCGTCACATAGACGATGTCAAATTCCGTAAGTAATATCTGCCATTTTGCTAACCTCCCTGTGGGCATAGGCTTCTGAAAAATATACTTCAGTGGATCCAAGCGCGAAATGAGATAAGTAGTATATGATGACAGATAATGTTTCAGATTTTGTGCCACCCAAGTTAGGGCGCAACATGCCTTATCAAGTTGAGTGTACTTGACCTCATATACTGTAAACTACTTGCTGAGATAATAGATGGCTTGCTCCTTTCTTCCTGTAACGTCGTGTTGCCCCAGTACACAACCAAATGAATTCTCCAGTACCATTAGATATAGAATCAATGGTCTTCTCGGTTCAGGTCAGACCAACATAGGTGGATTTGATAGATACCCTTTGATTTTGTCAAATGCTTCTTGACATTCTGCTATGCATTCTACCGCAGCATCTTTCTTCAATAGCCGAAAAATGGGTTCACAAGTCACCGTGAGTTGAGCGATGAACCTGCTGATATAATTCAACCTTCCCAACAGACTCATTACTTCTGTTTTGTTCTTCGGCGGTGGCAATTCTTGGATGGATTTGATCTTTGACGGGTCCAGCTCAATACCCCGCCGACTAACAATGAATCCTAACAGCTTCCCAGATGGAACACCGAATGCACATTTGGCCGGGTTGAGCTTGATATCATACCTTCGAAGTCTTTGAAAAAACTTCCTTAAGTCTGCTATGTGGTCTTCCTGACGCTTGGATTGTATGATTACATCATCTACGTACACCTCAATCTATTTGTATATCATGTCATGAAACACAGTAGTCATTGCTCTCGTGTACGTTGCCCCAGCGTTCTTCAAGCCGAACGACATTACCCGGTAGCAATAAGTCCCCACGGCGTAATGAAAGCTGTCTTTTCCGCATATTCTTCATCCATCAGGATCTGATGATACCCAGCATAGCAATCCATAAAAGACCCAATCTCCCATCCGGCACAATTATCGATCAGAATATGGATTTTGGGTAATAGAAATTTATCCTTAGGGCTTGCCCTATTCAGATTGTGGTAATCGACACATACCCTGATCTTCCCATCTTTCTTCGGCACTAGCACCACATTGGCCAACTAATCAGGATATCGAGTGACCCGAATAACCTTTGCCTGTAGCTGCTTGGTTACTTCTTCTTTAATCTTCACATTCATGTCTGTCTTGAATTTTCTCAATTTCAGCTTGACGGGAGGGCATGCCGGGTCAGTGGACAATTTATGAACCACCAGATCGGTGCTTAAGCCCGGCATGTCATCATACGACCATGAAAAAACATCTTTGAATTCAATGAGTGCTTTTATTAGTTCCTCCCTGATGTTCGGCTCAATGTGGGTGATGATTTTGGTTTCCCTGACATTTTCTGCATCCCCTAAATTGACAGCTTCACTGTCATTCAAATTGGGCTTGGTTTTCTCTTCGAACTGGCTTAATTCTCTATTTATCTCTTCAAAGGCTTCATCCTTATCGTATTCTGATTCATCATCATAATCTACCTCTTGTACAATTAATTTGGAATCAGATTGATTTTTCAGACTAGGTTGAAGATCCGTTGAGCATGCCATGTCATTAGAACCAGTATAAAGAGAACTGTTCATAAAGAGAAAAGTAGAAAACAAAATTAAAAAAAAAAATAAGAAGAGAAAACTTTCACTTTATTAAAATGCGGGATAACAGAGTTTCACACTTTTGCCGAATACAAAAATAAAACAAAAATTGGATTACACCCTGGAATAATCCAGAAAACAAGAATGAAAAATCAGAGCCTACTACCAAGACTCCTTTCGGGTAGGAAGAGGAGTAGCTGTCCAAATGTTGATATTGGCCCTAGGCCCCACAAACTGTACATCTGCCCTACTGGAACCTTCTCCAACTTCTATCACGTTGACGTTGGCGAAAAACCTTTCAAAACTCAGATTCAAATCCCCATCTGACCCAATAAGTCGTCCGAGAACTTTGGGGACTGACAACCTTCTGATACCTGCTTTGACAAAGGATCTGGAGACACGTGGAATTGGCTTGGGAAGAACCCAAACTCTCTTCTTCAATTTTCGAGCCCGTCTTACGTCTCATGCGGTAGGCTTGAATCCCAGCCCAAAAGTGTCCAGATTCTTGGGCAAAGAAACTGGCTGGACAATACCTTGTAGATCAACCCCCAAGCCTTTTCCTGGTACAAACCCATTGTTTAACATTTTCGAGGCTATCATGAAAGTGGCCGCTGCGATTCTGGGCAGTGGAAGGTTCTCGCCTTTAGAGATTTTGTCAACTGAGACTGCATCAAAAATCTGGTAAACCCAGGGACCTTTGTCATCGTCTGTTCCTATGAATGGTACAACGGCATCACCCACAGTGCCTGTACCATCATCCCCGTGCACCACTATCTCTTGCCTGTCCCACTCAAATTTCACCATCTGGTGCAATGTGGAAGGCACTGCTTTGGCGACATGAATCCAGGGTCACCCCAATAGAAGATTGTATGATACTGCTACGTCTACCACTTGGAATTCGATTGTGAATTCCACTGGACCATTTGGTCAATTCCAGTATGATATCACCCACCGTGTTAGTACCACCCCCATCAAAACCTCGGACGCAGACGCTTTTCCTGACTACGCTTTTCAGAGTAGTCAAAGTATAGATGTTGGCGCTCGACCCATTATCAATCAATACTCAGGTGACCACCGAGTCTTCGCATTTCACGATCAAGTATAGGGCTTTGTTGTGTTCTGTACCCTCTGCCGGCAATTCATCATCAGAGAACGTCACTTGGTTTATCTTAAAGATTTTGTGAACTATCCTCTCCAAGTGATTTACAGAGATTTTATCCGGAACATGAGCCTCGTTCAAGATTTTTATCAGTGCCTGGCAATGGTCACCAAAATGGATCAACAAGGATAGCAACGAAATCTGTGCCAGAGTCTTTCTTAACTTCTCCACAATGGAGTAGTCTTGGGCCTTCATTCTCTTCAAAAACTCCTCCGCCTCTTCTTCCGTCACGGGTTTCTTTATCACCGTTGGGTTGGAATTTCTTAACTCTATGGGAGCAAAACACCTCCCTGAACGAGTTAACCCCTGGGCTTCACATATTTCTTCCACCACCTCCTACCCCTTGTACATTACCCTCGCTTTACTGTAGCTCCAGGGCATGACTTTCTCACTGATTATCGGCATCTGCATTACTAGCCTGATAACAACTGTCCTTGTGCATGCTAGCTTGCTTGGTACCCCTTGCACCGTTACTTTGACCGGCTCTTGATTCTTTGGAACAACAAGCAAAATCTTCCCCATTACCACCACTGGCTTGACATCCACCTTCTCCAAATGTACCTCCGCTTCCCCACCGATCGACTTTTCTTTTGGACTAGCACGGATCATCATCACTGTCTGTGAGGGTTTCTTTAGCTCCCCTCCTTCGTGCACAAGCTCGATCATATGGGTTTCGTGGTGTGCTGGCAATGGGTCATGATTGATGTTGGGTGCCTCTGGTGTCTGAACCTCGATCTTGTTGGTGTTAATAGGATCTTGCATTGCACGTTTCAACTTCCAACACTTCTCGGTATCATGTCCGGGAGCCCCCAAACAATACTCACAGCTTACTGAGTGGTCCATATTTTGGGGAAGGGGATTTGGCAATCTGGGCTCAACAAGGCTCAACAAACCCAACTGCCTTAATTTGTGGAACAAAGCAGTATAGGTTTCTCCCAACTCAGTGAAGGTTCTTTGTCTCTGCACCCTTTCATTTCTGAAAGCCTGATTCCCCCGGAAACCTGTCTCTAGAGGGCTCTTGTAGGCCTTTGGTGGTGGATAGGTGTTTTGTGGAGGCGGGTATGTATTTTGTGGAGGTAGATATGTGTTTTGGGGAGCCGGCGCGTGCCATTGCGGGCGAGCCGGATGTTGGGTGTATGTCTGGGCTTGATGGACGGAGAAGTGTGGTTCTTGTGGTGGGTAGTAGGGTTGCAGAGGGTAATTTGGAGTGTGTGGGTAATTTGGGTGATGGGATCTGGATTGGTAGCGGGGGGAAGGACCTCTTGATCTGGACCAATTACCTACCTCTATTGTTGTGACCTCTTCTCTTTTCTTCTTCCCGAGCACACCTCCCATGCCGCTCTGAATGGCTTGAGTAGTGGCTTTAATTGCCGAATAACTCAGGATTTTGTTGGACTTAAGTCCCTCTTCGATCATACCACCCATTTTTACTACCTCGTTGAAGGATTTGCCAACTTACGTCACCAAGTGACCAAAGTAAGTTGGCTCTAGAGTTTGCAGAAAGTAGTCCACCATCTCTCCCTCTCTCATTGGAGGATCAACTCTGGCTGCCTGTTCTCTCCACCGGAACCCAAATTCTCGGAAGCTTTCTCCGGGCTTCTTCTCAAGCTTCAGCAATGTGAGACGGTCAGGGACGATCTCAAGGTTGTACTGAAAGTGACCTGCGAATGCTTGTGCTAGATCGTCCCAGGTGTACCACCTGCGCGGATCCTATATTGTGTACCATTCCAGTGCGGACCCACTTAGACTTTGTCCAAAGTAAGCTATCAACAGCTCATCTTTACCACCTGCTCCTCTCATCTTGATGCAAAACCCTCACAGATGTGCCATAGGATCGTCGTGCCCCTCGTATAGATCAAACTTGGGCATCTTGAGCCCTGCCGGCAATTGGACGTTAGGGAAAGGGCATAGATCCTTATAGGCCACGCTGATCTGATTGCCTAACCCGTGCATATTTCTGAAGGAGTGCTCTAGGCATTTAAATTTTCGCAACACTTCGTCCTGCTCTGGGCTCTTAGCCGACTTTTCAATATCCGCCGGGACCTCAAAGTAGGGATTATAGGCATGTGGCTCGGGTGCATTGAATGTGGGTTCAGGGGGGTAATATTAGGTATCGTGAGCCTGAAACAACGGCTCACTAGAAGATCTATATAGCGTGTCTGGTGGGGGTCCCATGAAAATAGGAACATTTGGTGGGGGAGGGTTTTGATTGGGTGGTGGAGCTTGGGGATCATAGGGATTTCTTCCCTGATAATAGTGATGACTGGGGAAGCTTGTCGAAAGGCCGGGGGGAGGGTATTCCGACGTGTGTCCTGGTGGGAGAGTAGGAGTAATGGGTGGTTAAGGCCCCTTTTGTACCCTAGCCAAGGCTAGCTGCATTTCGTTCATCTCCATTCTCATTTTTTCCATTGCCTCCCTCAGGAGCTGACTTTCAGTTCTTTCCTCCTCACCACTTTGGTCTGAACTAGTCATGCTTTTCAGTATGGGCCCTTTGGATCTTGTTTGATAATGGTATGGTTCCAGTACACTTTAACAAACTAACTGGAATTGAAATTGGGAAAACAACAAACTTGTCAGCGTTAGAGTTTTAACAGATATTGCAATTGCACGTTGGGGGATGCAATGTTCTTAGGCAGTTAACCATTTCTAACATGTTTTTGCTCCGACCGCATGCATCATCCCGGCTTGTTTTACTTGTGCCTTATTTAAGTATTTCAGAAACTTTCCTTTATTTGCCTTCTTTTCTCTCTTTTTCTTTCTTTCTTTTCATTTCTTTTATTCACTTTGCCTTTTCTTTTTTTCTTTTAGTGGTGGTCGAATCTTATGGGGATTGCCTACGTATCATGTCCCCGCATGAATCAGACCTGTGCGTAGTTCTGCCTACAAGTAAAAAGTAAAGACACAAATTTGTTGGAAAATTCATATCATTACCAAAACACTCTATTACAAACTACCCACTTGGGAAAGGAAAAACAAAATACAGACTCCGAACTATTAGCATAATTTGATGTGAAAAGAGAAACACATGGACGGACAACAGACTTTTAAAAACAAATACAGACTTGGAATAGGGATACATTAAAGCTTTGAATATTGGTGCCCGCGGGGCATCGTTTGTCCCTTCCGCAGGATTTGGTGCAAGGCCCCTTTGCAAACCTTTCAATTCTTCCATGATCTGGTGGATGTAGCCCATGACTGAAGCAAAAAGGGTAGTACAGGCCATTTCCTCACATGTTAGGCACCCCATGGTGACGTAGTGCCCGATCTCTTTGATTCTATCCCTGATTCTATCCCTTTCCATAAGTAGTTGTTCTATTCGTTGATTCTTTGCTCCCAGCACTTGAGCGTTGTCAGCGAGTTGATCCTGGAACTTATCCATTTGTTCTTCCATTCGCGCCATCAGATCATAGCAACGCTTCCTGTCAGTTCTGGCATCTCGGGCTTTTTTAAAGGCCAGTTCATTGAGTGTGGAATTTTTTTCTCTTAATATAACAATTGTCCCTTCATAATCCCTCTTCACTTGCCGCAAGTGCTTTGTTCGCGCTGCTGTACCTTTTGCCCATCTGGCTCGAATTCTTGCTATGCTAGCTTCTGCCCTTTCCAAACCCTCTTGGCTTTCAATGACCTGGCTTCTCAACCCAGCTATCATCCTTTTGTCAGCCTGATTTCTCTGTTGGTTGTTGGCATCAATTCTGACTCGTCGAATTTGGGCTTTCAAGGCCTTGTTTTCTTGCGTCAACCTGTTCTTTTATCCCGTATCAGTATCAACTTGCAAGCTATTTTCATATTTCTGGTCCCGTACCTGTTGTTTCAACTTGCCAATTTCAACCTGATAGCCTTCTTCTTTCGCCAACCAACCCCATTGCGTTTGTGATGATTCTGCGAAGTCTTGGACGTGGGGTTTTTTAGCTGGCCTCTGGTGCTCAAGTTCTCTTCTGTACCATGCGAGGTATTCCGGCGACACTTCTCCTTTGGCCCGATCCCACAAAAGTATCTACTTTTAGGGTTTGACATTCATTCCAGATATTCCGAACGACCGCTTCAGAGAACTGCCCACTGGGCCCGATTTCGACCACCTGGCCGCTGAGGTCCTCTTCCTTTGGAACTATTTGGCGCTCCCCCAACTGTCTCAATACTCGGTATGGCGCATATGGCTGAATTCTTTTGAGACCCATCAGCAGTAAATGAGATTTGGCGGCTGACATGTGTATGATTTCATTTATGGGTAACCACCCAAATGCCCATTCTATCTGGCTTGCAGAGACGGAACGCAGGAGAGTCACCTATTCAGTGACCCCTTCTGGCAAACTGAATCTGTCGACCCTTGTGGAAAACTCTTCTATACAAGTCCTTTCAGATGACCCATAGCTCATGAACCGAGGGCGATGACAAAAGTGTTCGATCATCCACATTTGCAGCAATACATTGCAACCCTCAAAGAAACCCCCTCTGGCTTTACAAACAGTAAGAGCACGGAAGATGTATGTTATTATCATTGGTGCGAGAGTGCTGTTGTCTTTCTTGAGCAAAGTGCTGATGACCCCAGCAACTCGTATATTAATTTATTCGTCTTTCCTAGGGAATACCAGCAGACCCAGAAAGGCTATCATAAAAGCACCACACCTATGCCTTTCCCATTTCAGCCGGTCTTCCCCACTGCAGATTTTACCCTCGGGATTGTTAAACCATCCAAGATGACCATATCTCTCGTATATGAATGCCAAAGTACAAAAGCCCTCTGATAAATTTGGGTTGTGTATAGTTCTTCGGATCTTCACAGTGTCTAAGAACCTATGTATGGTCACGGCCCTTGGCGCAATAAGATACTGCTCTCTCATAGGAATTTTAGGACCCCCGATGTACCCTGCCAGTTCTTCCAGTATCGGTATGAGCTCAAAGTCTAAGAAATGAAACACATTGTATGCTGGGTCCCAGCATGAGATTAACACCCGTATGATGTCCCCTCTCGGATCAATGTTCAGCAACCCAACCAGATCTCCCAAGTACAACTTGACTGTATCTTGCCCTGATTCTCCTAAGTCATTCCACTAGATGCGCAAACCCAAAAGGGACCCTGTTTATAATAGCTTCAGATGAATTCCGACTCGTGCTCATTCTGCACATTTATTAAGGTGATTTAGACAAAAGAAAAACCTTTATTTGACTCAAACATAAAACTAATTTTTCATTTTTACCAATTTTAAAGAAAAGAAAGACTGGTTTTCTGAACACGGCCTTTCAGCACTTCAGGGACGAAGATTTTAAGGCTGTAGGGGTTAACCGGCCAAAAGCCTAAAAAAATGACCAAAAGTGGTCGTTTATGCAAATCCAGCATTCCGGCGTCCCTTTCGTGAACATTCGGTTATTTTTGACAAATGGTATCACCTAATTTATTCAAGACTCTTTTTCTTGTTTTCTAAATTAAAATAAATGACCCGGTATTGCAAACACGGCCTTTTAGCGCCTCGGGGACGAAGATTTTAAGGCTGTGAGGGTCAATAATCAAAACCTCACCCAAAGCGGTCATTCATGTAAAGTTAGCCTTCCGGCGTCCCTTTCGCGAACGTTCTACTATATTTGATAAGGATGGCATCACCCGACTTATTTATAACAAAATTAGAATTTGATATTTTTTGGCTATTTTTTTCAAAAAAGGAGAGTTGGACCCATGAGGGTTGCCTATGTATCTCATATCCGGTGAGAATCAAACATGCGTAGTTTTGCCAATAGAACTGAATTTGAAAACAAGACTCTTTTCTTTTGTTTTTTTTTTCAAATAAATCAATCAAAAAAAAAACATTCCACTTTTTTATTTTCCCAAAATTTCGGCAGAGATTCGACACTACTTAGGCATTAGTTTTTTTCTAAAAAAAATAAGTAGTTATCTCTCTACACTGTTATTTTTCTCCTTTTCCCTTTTTTCACCATTTTGCAATATTCTTGATTTTCATAAGCCGGTCAGCATGCAAGTTTGAATCAAATAAATGCATAAAACAAATAGGATGCAGCAGGATGGTCTTTTTCATTTCAAGTCACCTGTCATAGATGGACCCAACCCCTGTGTTGAGTCCCCTAAGTCAAATGCACCATGATGCAAATAAGCGTTCCTACTACGGATCCGCCATGAAGTCAAGTTATTCTAGGTTAAAAACCTGGGTATGTGTTCTAGACAGTGTACCCGAGCGGACAACTCGAGTCAGGGAGAGGGCTACGTACCGGGGACCCGCGAGATCGTCCGACTTTGTAACTTATCCGAGCCCTTTTCTTATTTCAAGGTATGACACTGACAGAATGGGGATTCTCAACCAGTGAGCACATCCCCGAAGGTAAGAAGAGAAGGGTTCGGCACAGTTTATATGTACAGTCAAATAATATCAAAGCGATAAAAATCATCATTTTGCACATTAAGCTCAATCATATAATAAAATCAGATAATAAATAAAGCCAAATACAACAGTTATTCTAATATCGAATTTCTAACCCTGAACAAGTGGTTCTCGGTCTATTTTCCCCAGCAGAGTCGCCAGAGCTGTCACACCTCCTTTTGGCGCTACCGCACCCCGCGAAGAGATGCAGTAAAGGAAGTTTTTCCAATTAAAGGACAATCGAAACGAGATATTTTTATTTATTTTAGAGTCACCACTTGGGAGATTTAGGGTGTCCCAAGTCACCGGTTTAATCCTGAATCGAGGAAAAGAATGACTCTGTTTAACAGTCCGCGAACCAGAAATCTAAGTAACGAATTTTGTTAACCCGGGAGAAGGTGTTAGGCATTCCCGAGTTCTGTGGTTCTAGCACGGTCGCTCAACTATCATATTCGGCTTAATTATCTGATTTATAACATGCTTTAACTTATGTGCAAATTTTACCCTTTAACCACTTTTAATATTACTATTATTATTTTAATAAAGAATTACAACGTTGTGAAAATGTATCTCGAACCGCATCACATCAATGTACCCGTGGTTATCGACACCTTTTGACTCCGTTGAGATTTGGATTTGGGTCACATTTATTGGGTCATATAAATGTGACCCCAAGTTTAAGAAAGTAAATTATTAAAGGCGCGCCTAAAGCGACTAGCGTGTCATTATTTTGGGTAAGGCCGTGAAATTTTGCTAAACGGCTCATCCCGAAGTGTAAGTAACTTCACAAACACGTATAGAGGGCCCCGCAGCTTGTGTGTTTTATTTGGCGAGGCTCGTCTCATTCATTATTTTAAAAAAAGGAATTAGAACGTCAGGAAAATGCATCTCGAACCACGTCACAATCAAAGTACCCGAGATTATCGACACATTTCGACTTCGTTGAGATTTGGATTTGGGTCACATAAATGTGCACCCGAGTTTAAGAAGGTAAGATTATTTAAAGTACGCATCTAAAGAGACTAGCGCGTTATTATTTTAGGAAGGCCGTGAAATTCGCTAAACTACCCGTCCCGAAGTTTATACAATTATCAACCATTTATTGAGGGCCATGCAGCTTGCGCGTTTTATTTGGTGAGGCTCGTCTCCTTTACTTTTAAAAGGCAAACCTAAAAGTGACTATGATTTACTATTTATTTGTCTCTAACGATACAGGAAATGTCCTAATTAGCCATGGTTCAAGATTCAGTACTTAAGCCCATTAAACTCATGTGAGATTAAATCTTTTAATCATTCTTGCCTATAACGGAAAATAACACTTGCCTATTTAAATTTAAACGAACATTCGACCATTTGAATTTACAGATCAAGAACATGTTACTCCGTTTACTTAACTGATGATGGATCCTTAAGTTCCAATAGATGCTAGATTGATTTTTTAAGCTAAGTGACTTGATTAAGTGATTCTACTAACATTCTTGAATAAATTAGTTGTTTCAATATTTAAGTAAGCTATTGATATTAACTACTAACCTGCAATTACTTGTCCCTATGTCTAAATAGTGTGCTTAACGAATAAAGGAAAAAACATCAAATATGCTATTTTTGGCTGAAAAATTATAGGTACAAACAGTATTGATATTCAATTTATCTCAATGCTAACTGAAATCAGTACTAAACTATACTAAGTCTATGACTAATGGACACACATTAACATTAAAAGATAGTCCTAATTAAGTACAAAAAACTTCACAATCTGCATTTTTATTGAGTTGTGAATCAAATTTGGACTATACAACTACTTGTCATTTATATACTGAACTACAACTATAACATCCAATATGCTAATGCCCTAGCATTCTGCTTTTCATGTTTACACCTCACAGCTATATCAAATTGAGTTCAGTTGTGTACCTGGTATTGGAAGCAAAAGAAGAGGAAGATCTGCAGAGTAGCAATAGCATACAATAACAACAACAACGATAACAGCCAGCAACTCAAATAATAGATTGGCCCAGTAACAGATTTATAAAACCAGCAGTATTTCAGCAATACCCAATGAAACAGTGGCAAATAACCAAATACCAACCCAGGAAAAACCAATTTGAAACCCAGCAGTACCAAACACAATCACGGGCAGAAACAGAAAGAACCAGACGCAGTAGAACAATAGTTTTCTGGTTTTCAAACACTAAAAGAAAAGAAGCTTGAAGTTTCAATGAAATAGTAGCAAACTAGTGCTGGTTTTCAATAACAAAAGAGACCTCACTTTCAGTTTTTCTAGCTCTCAGATTATTGACCTCTTTCAGATTGAAAGACCAATCTCTTTCAACTCTTAAACTTACTGAACTCTTTAGTGTCAAAATTCAGCCACATTTCACTCTTTCTCTCTGACTTCCCCAGATTAAAGCCAGCCCTTTTCTAGTCCTAAATGACCCTATTTATAGCCTAAGACAGACCTCTAAGGTCTGCCTTGAAACCATCAGAACTAATTCTGCCCATACCCCCTTAATTCCCCACTTTTAAATGTCTTCTTGATGCAAGCTAAATTGGTTCCCCACACTTGGTTCCCCATTGTAGCATGCCTTGTCCCTGTTTGTTTCATTCAAGAGTCATGGGTGTTTAATTAAATCCCATACTATTATGTTTGGACCCCCATTGATATTAAACTAATGGTATTTATTACCACTTGACAGACCCTTAAGTTTAAACTACTTGCAGGCCTGTAAAATCCCCATGTTACCCCCCTTAAACCCTTGAAAATTACTGTATTACCCTAAGCATGTTAGCCTGTTATTAAGCCTATATAATTTCAAACCCAACAATTGACCAAGACTGATTTCTAACTATCTCCTAATTGATCAACTAAATTACTACAGCTATGTCCAATTCCTAAACGAGTTCAGGCAGTAGATTCAAAGCAGAAGGTCAAGATCAAAATCAGGAATGAGTTGATCATATTGGGAACCAATCCTGATCAACTCAAACCAACCAATCAAATAGGTATTTGCTAAAGTCAAGCTAAAATTGAAGCATTTATGAATCAAGAAGTGAGGTTCAAGTGAACAAACAAAGAGAAACAAAGTGCAACATATAAATGAACAGGCTGCTTCGTTTCAAAGATGAAAACTAAACACACCAGCAGGTTCATTTCAATACAACATTGGCATAGAAAAGAGGCAAGATAGTAAGCACACTAAAATGAACAGAAATAGACTACTATCATGCTTTTCTAGTTTTTAAGCAAATTAATTAACGACACTTATTTAATAGATTACATATACAAAGTTGGTAACAAACAAACAGAATCAAACATACAAACAGGGTGATTCATGTGGCTTTGGACAGGAGCAGGGGACTTATGAAACTAATTATTCGACGACATTATTCAAATCGAATATATAGTTTATAACACATATTTAACAATGGACAGAAGAAGAGTCGACCAAATAAAAGGTCTGGAGATGGACAGAATAATTGATACAAAAATTGAAAAATCAATTAAAACTAAACTAAACACACAAACAGATATTAAGAACACAAATAGAACAAAGGGAGAGGAAAAATTACCTCCGAAACTCAAAATCTAGACGACCCAGGTTTGAACTCAGACTCGAACACCTTTGAGGTCGAACGGGCCTTAATCGAGTGTTCTCAATTGAGAACACTTCGACTAAGGTCCATTGAACCCCCAAAACCTCATTAATTTGAACAGATTCAAGGTTTGGGTCTTTTAGGGTTCTTGAGGTTCGAATGTTTCTAGCCAAATTCGAATGGAACAAAAGGCATTTAGGGTGTGAGGGAGGTCAGAGGGAGGTCTGGTATGAGTTTGGGCTTGGTTGTGGTAAGTTAAGGTTTTGCTCGAATCTTCAAACAAAGATTCAAGACGATGGAGAATGATTCGAGGCCAGCAGTTAACAGATTCGTAACCAGGGTGATCAGGTGGCTTATGGGTGTTAATTTAGGGGTCATTGGACCATCGGAACCGCTGTGAGGCAATTTTCGGTGGGAGGAGCACGGTGGGAGAAGGCGGAGGGTTCATCTAGTCTCTGAGCTTGAAAGAGACGAAGGGGTAAGGGGGGTGTTTGGATTAGGGGGCTAGGTAGGAAGATTAAGGTTATATACGAGGGGGGAGCATTTGATCTTGGTCGTTGGATCAATCATGATCAATGGCTTGGATCATTTCATTTAAGGGAAACGACAGCATTTGGTCTCATTAAGAGACTGGGTCGACCCGGGTGAGATGGACCGGGTTGATCTGGAAGCTTAGGACCGTTAGATCAATAGGAATGGCCGGTGCAGATATGATCACCTGAAACGGCACCGTTTCAACCAACGCTGGGACTGAACTGGACCGTTGGATCTGTTTGATCAACAGTCCAGATTTAAGATGCTGAAACGGCATCATTTGGTTGGTCTGAGAGATCGGGCAATTGGGTTGGGTCATTTGATCATTTGGGCCCTACATACCCTCTTATTTGCTTCATGTAACTAGTATGTCTCTATTCTTAATATTTGTTATAGTATAAAGCTTGAACTTATGTGCTCCTTCACCTGTTACTTTACCTCACTCTAATCCATTCCTCTTATGTATTCTAATCAATATGTCTATTATTGTGTTTAACTTTGCCTCTTTCCTATTTCTTAGCTTAATCAATATGTTTATCTTCTAAGTTTCAACCTTTCTTTGTCTATTACTTTGAACCACTATGTTTACTTTTATGTCTAATGCTCTTACCTTTTTCCATTAACCCCGATTGGTATGATTAATTCGGTGTAGTTAAAACCCTTCATGTATTGATTAGCATGACCGCTCTTACATTAAACTTCTATGTTTTCTTGTCTATTGCTTTATGTTACTGCAATCATTTCTATACTTTGGTATGGCTGTTAGAATTAGGGATTTCCTGTTAACTAGCATGATTCCTACCACTATGTTTCTATTTGCTCTTGATTTAAGATTCCTCTCTTCCCAACCTCTGATCCCCTCTTTGTGAAATTGTTTGTCCTCAAAATTCCATATGATCACTTAGGTTAACTAATAAACTAAGTTGAATGTGAGTCTTTGCTTTGAGGTTTTATGACTTAGTTTTGTGGGCTTTTGGTTTGTTGAACCTTTGTTCAGAATGTTTCCTAAACTGTTTTTCATTCCTGATATGTCTTCACCTCTAAATTGTTTCACACTTCTAACATGCTTTCGCTTCTAAAACTATTTTCACTCCTAAAATGTTTTCCCGTGCTAAACTATGCTCACTTCTGACTGTTTCTTAAAACTGTTTTCGACAAGTTCAAGCACTTTTTCCACTCCTACTCTTAGAATACTTTGGATCCTGCCCCTCTAGTGTGTGTACTGCATAGGAATCCATGAGATTCCTCCAAATTCTGGCACACATGGTTTGGCCTCTCCACAGTGCACAAATAACCACTTCTCTTTAAAAGGATCTTGGTGTCAGCATTGCACGGGTCCCTGAGGCCCTTGGGATCTTTGACACACCAGGATACCCTCTCTTGGACACCATGAGACTATGACACTTTAGACCACTTGAAGGTTTGGTTTTCACAGGTTCATGTTGGTCCTATTGAGGCTCCCTATAACATAAATTGGCTTATTCTGTAATTCATTTGCTTTATGGTCTATAATAATCCATGTAAACATATATTAGGGATATCTGTATAATGGGAGGGAGTTTTATATTTATATATATATATATATATATATTGTGGGAAATTCGGTAGAAATCATGTCATTAGATATATCATGACTACTTGCTTGCATTAGAGATCAAGTTCTTAGGACCATTTACTTGCATTAAGTACCATGCGTATAGGTTATTGCAGTGTCTGTTATTTAGATGCCATTCTTATAATTTATCGTAACATTTGTTCTTTTAGATACCTGTAAACAGAGAAATCGAAGGGTCCAATTACTCGACGCTTGACTTCAAGGAAGTAATGACCATGGTAATGGTAAAAGTGGGGAGTTCCCATGACATGTCACTAGGGATGACAAAGTGTAGTGGACTTGTCTAAACACAAATCAGGGCGTCAACTAGCTGTCACGTCTCCATATCTTTGTAATTAATGTATTTTGTACTATATTAGGATTCCGCTCAAATAAAGGGGTATCAGTAAAAGCTCGGAGCAGAAAAACCCTTTTGTATTGCCAAAAATATATATACAAGGGGAGTCTTTACAAGACTCAATTGCCCAAGAGTACGTACATGGAAAGAAAAAAGAAAAAGAGGAAAGCGACACAAGGTCTACTCTTCATCGCCACTATCTTCTGTACCATCTCTAGCATCCTCATCTGGGGAAATCAAGAGCGCCGACTTTCTCTCCAACTCTCGGGCCTCCTCAATTTTGTCTGAAGCGTTGACCCCTCTAGCTTTGACCCCCTCCAAGGCTTCCCTCTTCGCCTTCGCCCTAGCATGTTCGCTAGCCTGAGCAACTTTCTGCTCGTCCTTCATCGATATATCACTGTCTATTTTATTCACCGTAGTTGTGTCCTTCATATAAGTAGCAAATTTTCCTTGGATCTCAGACTTGTCTGGAACTAATGCAGCAATCTCCTTTCGAGAATTTTTGAGAAGATCATGGGTTGATGCAAACTTCGAGGTCGCTACCTTTTTCTTCTTCCTTTGCTCGAGGATCTCCACATTCAGTTGCCCAATCTGCAAATCCTTTTGCCCGACCTTCAGAGAGAAAGGTAAGCCAGTCAGTATCAAACTATAGAAGTAAAGGTCGGGTTCGTGCTAGGCAAAATACTTAATCAGCAAGATCATCCTTTTTACCGGAGCGCTCAATCCAAAGTACCCCGAAGCTCGCCTGACTCTTTATTCTTTCGGGTAGAATAGGCCTCCAACTCTCGCAGTCCGGAGGGAAACCTTTCAAGCTATTTTTCACGGCATGAAAGCTCCTCATTGAGCCTGGAGAGGGCGTGATCATTCATCTCCTTATGTTGCAGCATAACATAAGAATTCAAAGAACGAAGAGTAATACTTGAGACTAAAAGAAGTACATGTAAAATAGTTATCACCTACAGAAGGAATTTCTCCACCGCCGTCACGGTGGCAGGAGCGTCGAGACCGATGTTGTCACTAATATCATCAAGAATGTTGCCAAGTGCACCTCCCCCTTGAGAGGACTCCCCGCTTTAGCGTGTTCATCTTCTAAGCATCCCTTAGCTCCCCTGACGAGAACCGAATACCAAAACTAAAAT
This sequence comes from Nicotiana glauca, assembly GCA_026770625.1. Lineage (NCBI taxonomy): Eukaryota > Viridiplantae > Streptophyta > Magnoliopsida > Solanales > Solanaceae > Nicotiana > Nicotiana glauca. The sequence continues at coordinate 139,045 of MU741081.1, read as the reverse complement.
CACACAGATCATCGATGTCTTTGATTAGTAGCAACGGTCCCCCTAGCAAAAACTGCACCACATTCGACCAAGGGAGTCGGGACCACATTAACACTCTCCTCAAGGGTCTTCACCGCACAGGACTGACCTAAATTGGCCATTCCCAATTTAGTGGCTTCTGGTCGAGGCACATATGCGAGACTCCCACACCCGATCTCTATCATCGCTCCAACGACACTCGCTCTCATTATCATCTTCGTCACCAGTCATGAGGCTTACCTTGAAAGCTAAAGCTGAGATCCTAATGGCGGTTCGCGGCATGTATGCCTTAGGTATCTTTGTCATAGTGGGGTCTGCAGCCTCCTTACCCTTTCTTTTTCTTACCCTTGGAGGGCTCTGAAATCTCCGTCTCACCACTAGGAGGCGATCTCATCAGCATATTCTCACCAAGGCGTGCACGAGTATAGCAGCCACAACTTATTAGCACAAAAGGTACATGAAGAAACATAAAGCTAAGACATAGGTGGCAAGGGAAACTTTATCATGATTCTCGGCTACCCACCACTTCTCAGCAAGGTTGGGCCAAGATTGGACAAGATATGGGAACGAGGTATCCAACCGCTTGATCCATCTCGACAAGTACAAAACCACTTCAGGATACCAAGCGATAGCTGCAGAAACCAAAAAGAGGTCATTTCTCAGAAGAAAAGAAAGAAGATCACAGAACATGTACGAGGGAAAAGATATGAGGTTAGTACAACAATTTAAGGCCAAGGCACGGGCTTGAATTAGCCTAATAGGCTTGGTCAGCTTTAGTCATATGCCTTGGGAACTTCCCATCAATCCACTATAGCCGCTGATTTGCACTGCCTCGAGGTCGATCATTGAGAGCCCTCGGGGTCCAATCCCGAGCTATAATTTGAGCCTTCCAGGGGTGGTCCTTACGAGGTGCCTCAAAAATGGAAAATCAAATCCTCTAATTTTTGCGTATATAGATAGCCCCCGTATTTCTTAGATTAAAATGATAAGAAACAATTTTGACACTGATCTCCTCGGGCCTCTTGTGATAATGGCATGTTTGTGACGTAAGCTTTTGTGAAAATTGATATGTCCCATCTGTAGATCTTTTGAAGAAGCATTCAATGTAACGCCGGTTTATTTTCCCAAAGCGATAATATAACCGCCGATCCGTCTGACAAAAAACATTGATTGCGCCTGTCGATATGTTTCCCAATGACATTGATTGCGCCATCAATTATGCTGCCACCTTTCTATAAATAAAAGCTTTCTTGAACCAAAACTTTATTGATTCGTTCATCAACACCTTTAACTCCTTTCTTCTCTTCCTCCACATCCAACTCTATTTCCCGTGTGTAAAGCCTGTGACCGTAAGGTCACACGGCAGTGTTCTCACCGGTCATGCCATGGCTCTTTCTTAAAGCTTTCCCCTACTTATTGGGATCGCACTACTTTGTTATTGTTGGACTAAAATGATGAGAGAGAAATCTCAAATTATCTTCGTATTAAAGGACATGCAGACCATGAACTTCTGCTTATCTCTCTTAACTTCCATCTGGGCTGGCGCTTCACGCCTTTTGCTTTCTATGGAGTGATGTGGTTCCATCTACTAACTGTTTCATCCCACACCGGTGCAATGTTTCAAGAAGTGGTTTCACAATAGTAATGCTGGCGAGACCCTAATTTTTCACCCAGCCACTTGTTCATCTTATTTTGCTTCTTTATTATTTTCTGCTTCTTCATCTATTTCTTCTTCTTCATCTTTTTCTGCTTCGGATGAGGTTCTCAAAGACATCATTTGGAAGGCTGAGATGGGGTTCATGAGGGAATGGTTCTTGCAAAAATTGCTCCCGATGATGTACCTTCGAGAGTAGATTAAACTTTTAGTTTTTATTTTTTACTTTTTGTTTTATATGTAAGGACCCTTCGTGGGCTTTTGTAGTTATGTGTAAGGACCCTTCGTGGGCTTTTGTAATCATCGTTTATTAATACAAAATTTTATCTTCAATTTGTCTCTTATTAGTGCCGAATTTCCCTTTATTTGCGTTTGCGAAGAATCTGAGCATGTGACTTTACCGATCGGTCGGAATACCGAACCTGGGTGTTGGAATTTCTGCGGTTCTTGATTGGTTAATATGATTTTCCCTAATGCCCTTTGCCATTCCTTGAACCAAGTCTAGGTTGACTTGATACAAACATAGGTCGTCTAAACTGGTGTGTTCGAATTGAGTGAGAATGGGGCCTCGATTTTTAGAGCAAAACTTAGCCCTTTTTGACACCGTTGACAGTCCTCGGGGGATAATTTGCTCAAGCCTCTAAGGCATAATTTGCTCGAGCATTCGAGAATAACAATAGCCTTTAGACTTTCACAGATAGTCCCTATGTGAGAGTTCTCTCAAGCTCGGGCGTCCTAAAAACTTGATTTTAACTTACAATGAAGATAGCCTTAAGGATTTATAAATAGAACCCGGATGAGGATACGCCTGGACTCAGATAGCCCCTACACTAAAGTGATAGAGAGAGCGTTTAACTTGTTTTGAAGGTGAAAATAGCCCTAAGGCTTCATTAGTAATTCTCGAGGGAAAATTGGATCAGGCTCAGGTAGCTTGAGGTCCAGAGAATCGGGTGAATCACTGCATTTGCAGAAATCCTCGATATAAGGTACCACCTCGAGGTTAGGTTTATATGGATTGCTCCTTAGAGATTATATTTTGCTCTGACAAAGATCCTCGAGATCGCGCACCATCTCGAGGCTTAGAGTGATATTGATGGCTCCTTATAGCCTATTTTCATTTTGACATAGATCCTCTAGATCGGGCACCATCTCGAGGCTAATAGTGATATTGATGGCTCCTTAGAGCCTACAGTCATGATAGCAGATATCCTCAAGATCGGGTACCATGTCGAGGCTAGGTTGACGCGGGGGTCTGTGATCCCTCAAACGTCATATGACATCGTTAATGGTCATAAAATGACTAAGGTGATCCCGCAGGTGCATCTCCCCAAAAGTGATAATGGCCTAGATGGAACTGATTGGTCTTTAGGATAGGTTGACAGTTGCCGCTTGCTCTATATATAAGTTTGTTTCCTTCTTTTCTGAGGATTCCGCAATTTTTAGCCGCTACCTTTTTTCATACAGTTCTTCTTATCCGTGTCAGCCTTTCGATCATTTTAATTCAAATATTTCGCCTGGATTTTCATTTTCTTTTTCCTATTTTACCATGGCCATGGATGCTACACCTGAATTAATTCACCAAGAAGAGGAGGGTTCCACCACTTTTTCCCTCTCAGTCCGTGGTACACCGCCAGCGTCTGGCGAGTTGACCCCAAGATGTTTTGTCTCGAGGAGGGACCTTTTGTTAGAGAGACCTCCCAATGTAGAGGGTCATTGGGATCATCCGTCAAGGTTCATATCATCAATAAGGTAGGAACACCTCGAGGTAGGGAGGAGAGACAGCGGATGGGAAGAAAAGGTTGTACTGTAGGTACCTTCTTAAGAAGAACACATCACGACTCACAAATAGGGTTTTTTACACGTATACACGTACCCCTTCACTTTGGGCATTCTCGATAGAGTTGTGCTTGTCTTTATTAGAAGATATCGGGCTAACATGCCACAGGTTCACCCGTCGTTCAGGAGGATAATGCTGACGATGAGGTTCTTTACGGAAGAAGTCAGGCTTGTGTTCACCCTCAGCCATCTCATCAGATTATTCTGACCTTTTCATTGCAGAGGCCTGATAGCTTTGCGATGCCGATCCACCAGGCCTTTTGTTATCGATGATGTAAAAGATGGTGACTGAGGGAGGATAAATCGATTCGTCCAAACAAGGATTGTATATGTTTTCCCCGTGGAGTTCCTGCTATTTCTTGAGGAATGGAATGTCACATGTAATAGCAAACGCATAAGAGCCACTATTGCCAGCCTATGTTAAACGTCGTATCGACCTTTCGCGTAAGAGCCTACAATCCAGCCTAACAAAGCCTCAAGGCCAAATAATATACCTAAGGGTCATTACGCAAAGTCTTTTTGACCAAGCCAATCATCGACAAACATATAAATTCAAAACGAAGGAAGACAAACACAAGTATATGAAAAGGAATGAAAGATAAAACCGAAAGGTTTTAATTTATACGAATACACAAAAAATACAAAAAGTTCCATTTGCAAAGTTCTATGAGAACACTATACATTGAATCAAAAAGAAAAAACCTAGTCTATGTCCCCCTCAGGGACTGTGGCCTGTTAGCCCCTTCCTCACTACTTTCGGCATAAGACAAAAGGAACTTGCTGTCATATTTGTTCGCCTTTGCCTGCTTTATCTCTTTTGAGAAATCAAAGCCCCTAGCATGGATGTCCTCGACGGTCTCCCTCCGAGATTTACACCAGGCATACTCATTACTTTTGATCTCTCGATTAGAAGCCCCCCTCAGCTCAGCTCGAGCGTCGGAAACATCTTTTAAATCGACGGTCATTTTCTTTTTGGCCTTAGCTGGAATTTCTTTAGCTTTATGCCGGGCGTCCACGTCTTCGGCCTTCATCTTGAAAAGCTCAGAACCGAGTCTTACAATCATGCTCGTTTAGGCCAAGCTATTTTCCCGAACATTTTGGAGGTGCATCATGAGGGTAGAAGCCTTGGCCAAAACATTCTTCTTGGACGCAACTTGGGCATCTACCTGAACCTTTAGCTCATCACGCTCACACTTAGCCTGAAAAATCAAGCCCGAAAGATGTTCGAAGTCCTTCGTTTTTCTATACAGCTGAAATATCAAAACACTTATCACAAAAGGCAGCAGAGGATACATGCACCACCTTGGAGTAGAGGCTACCTGTCCCTCAAGTTAACGTTCATAGTTACGGCTCCGACTCGCCTCATACTACAGGTATACCAACTACTCTCCCGTTTTATAGCAAAGAAGCCTGAGGGATTCCTCCCCATCCAAGGCTTTTCGTAACCTGGCTTCATGGTAAAGTATCTCAGATATAAGCTTGTCAAAGGACTATGAAAAGGGAGATCAATAAGGAAATAAAAGTGCAAGACTGAATAACCAATCGGCCAAAACTCACCATCGAGCAGATCCTTGGGCCTCCTCAAAAGTCGAACGCACACCTACCGGCCTGGTCCCGTTGGCCCTATCGGAACTGCTCCCAATAAGAATTTCATCATTCGAAACCTTGATTGAATTGGGTGGCCCTTAATCTTGAACACCCCTCTATGTAACTTCGATGGGAAAAGTAGATGACGGCCGAAAATCCTTGTCCTTTGAAGTACCTTCAATGGAAAGAAAAGACGGCAGCAAAGGAGAAGTTATTTTCCTAAGGTCAGAAACCTCGGGTACCACAGGCTCAACCGAGACATCTCCTCTAGGCCTCCGGGCAGTGCATGTCTCACTATAAGCCTCTTTTTTGTACGAGGGTTCCTTTCGTTTGTTATTATTCCTCAGTCGCAAACCCGATGATCCTTTATCCTTCCCGAGGTGGCATGGTCTCATCTCAGAAAATTCCCCAATGCTTGCAATGGTGGAGCGAGTTTACATAAAAGTAAGTACCTTTCAAAGAAAGCAAACCAGACAACACGTACCATGGTGTTTGGCCTCCCATCTACCCTTAGACTCTCATTGTAGGTTGCGCGTGCTGCCAGTTTCCAAGGCTAATTAATCTAATTGGAGACTACGTATGGCATCCATGGGACTGCTGCAAGAAAGAAAGGTAAAGCGTACCATTAGAATCTGTCTCCACCATAAGCTGAAATGATAAAAACACAAGTACACGAACTCTTAGTGTAGGCTGGCGATAGTGGCTCTTATGCATTGGGCCGGTACGTCCTCTTATTATAGGCTGGTGATAGTGGCTCTAAAGCATTGGATCTATAAGACCTCTTAGTGTAGGCTAGCGATAGTGGCTATTACGCATTGGGTTAGTATGACCTCTTATATTTCTCCCTCACTAAAGACTTTTTGAAGTTTTTATGTTTGCTCGACTCTTCGGCGGCTCGATATAGGCCTTGATTATGAATCGTTATGTAGTGATAAACGAGCATCTCGGGAGGTTTTGCTCATTAGCTAAATTTTTTCGAAGCCTATTATTTGGAGCTGATATGATCAAAGCTTTTTTGGTTATGCCAAGGATGGCCTGATTAACTGGTTCTTTTCAAAGTTTTTTCGATGTAATTGATGGTTTGTGATTTTATAGCGACGGTCGGCCATCCCCCAGTCATTTTAGTTTGGCTGGTACAACAATATTACCGTAGTCATCGTATTTGGCCGATGCCTTGTAGTCCCCAAATGAAGTAATTTTGACATTTATGTTGAGGTTATGCCTTATAAGGGGTCTTAAAAGTTCGAATTTAACTTTAAGACCGGGATTATGATTCAATCCTTTCTTAAGGTATTACAATTTTGACGAATTTTGACATTCATGAGGTATTACAGTTTTGGTTACTTGGTACAAGTATGATTCAATCCTTTCTTAAGGTCTTATAAGTTTGGTATTGCCTTTATGAAAGTCTTATGAGCTCGGGGTTGCCCGCATGTGGTCTTATAACCTCGACTTTTCAACAAATAAATGGGGTGACCATCGGCGACAGACACCAAGACATTGAAAGTCTTTTTGGCTCTGGGGCCATTTTTTATAAACTTGGTGTCGCCTTATTAAGGGCTCACGAGTTTGAAGTTTCTGACCTAGAGGTCGAGTTTTTTATGTCAGTCCCCGAGTGTTTGGGATTCAAAAAGAGCGTTTTTTCTGATTTTCCTCTCTGTGTATAAAGTCAGTCGAATTAGTTTGATTCTCCCTATAAAAATAGTTAAGGAAAAATGGGCGCTTTTGTTAAAGGACTAACTATTGTAGAGAAGATCGCCCTGGCTCACGAGGTTGCATTAAGTGATAGGGGATTTTAACATAAAGACAACATAGGAGGGAGGGGGTCAAAAGAAAGTCAAGATATAACAAAAGCATCTTTTTGGATTGAATGGGCTTTTTTGGCTTTGGAGCCATTTCTTGTAAAGGTTGCAGACTTTTATGAAGGGCAAAGCGTTTTGATGGAAGAAAAATATTCTTTGATTACTTGGAACAAGTATACATGTTTTCATCATCAAGGGATTAGTTATTCTACGCGGACACGGTTTGTTCGAGCATTTGGTCCGATGAATTATTTACCTATCGAGACACTTTTTGGCACGTCTTGACTTCTCCATGAAGGCAACCTCTCGAGGGGATGCCCCCTAGTGTTTGAGGTGGATTGAAGAGAAGCCTTGGATACTTTTTGAGTTCTCCTTAGGTAGCACATAACTGTTGCCTCATTAAAAACCTTGCCGGTAAAACCCGACTTGGGATAAAACTCGATCGAAGGAAAATAGTGAAACGTATGCTTCAAAACCTAAGGTCTTTGAGCTATATGGGGCTTCGACTGCTTTGATAGGACACCTGCACAAAGGTTAGTGTAAAAAGTGAATAAAAAAAGGAGATAGTTATAACTTTGTGGTGATGGCGCTTTGAGCCTCGATATGCTTCAATCATTTCGGTTTGCTTTTAGGACACGTCATGGTCCTTTGATTGTTTTATTCGGGTGTAGCCAAGAATGTGCCTCATGATTTCTACTTCACTGTTTGCTTATCCTTTGACTCCTTCGATGTTGGAGGTATTGACATTGGTGCCACATCGCGCACTGCAAACATTTCCCTCGCATGATGTTGTTCCCCATACACAGTATTTATTCCATCCTTCATCGAAAAATTCACCATTGATGAAAGGTTGATAGTGCTGCTCTCATGTCTATCAAGTCGTTCCCCTTTACTATACAAGTATAGGCAGTAATGTGCTCGTTAGGGTCCAAGGTTTCGTTGTACTTTTGAAGATTCGGTATTTAGAATTTCTTTGGGATAGGCATTGGAGCGGCATTTTGTGAAAAATGGCTTTTGCACGAACTTCTTCGAATCTGCACCTTTCAGGATCGGGGGCGCACCCAGAATTTGATCGATCCCTTCAATTGTAACTCTCCTTCTTTTTTTCATTAGCTTATATCAACTTTTCGCCCAGCTCGATCCTCTTTGTGAGATTCTCGAGCATCTTCATAATAGCGGGGTCGGCTGCCGACCTGTTGTTTCCTGACCTTTCAGGTACCTCTTCGGTTCGAGCGGCCATTTCCGATGCCGTTGTGCTTGGGGTTTTTTGGTGGCTTTGCAGTTGAGAAATAGCCAGGTGTTGTGCCTATAACATTTCACAAATAACGTAAAGGCTAACCTCTTGTTATCTTCTTATTGGTCACCTTGGTGTATGATCCTGTTAGTGTGGGAGATTATATCGACGTGTTGGGTATCACCAAGGCCACATCCGTGGGGATTATATCTGGCACATCATCAAGGTTTCATGGTGGTGCACCAATACCTCGAACAACTACACCATTCTCTCCATGGTCCTCACGATCGTTGTTTTCATATGCATTTACTGAGTTAGACATTTTGACCTGAAATCAAAGATTCTTGGACAAGAAAAAGTGCAAAAGATAACTTGTGTTGTGTAGCAAGCAAGCAAGAAAATAATCACTATTATTTTAGCCCCACAGTGGGCACCAAACTATTTACCTTGAATATGGTGATTACAATTGTATTTGATTTTGTTGTTCTAATAATACGTCATCTATTTTTTGCTAGTTTTTAGATAGTAGATGCTTTGTGTGAGACTAGGAAATAAGATATGAACTGGAAAGTAGTGTGTTTAAGCAAACCGAGTAGCTGAGAATCGGGGCCTCGAGGTCGAGCTCGATACTAAGTTATGGACAGCAGGTAAAGGACTAACCGCTTCAAGAGCTTTGATGAAGTCTCTTTATGATCAATAATGATCAATAAATGAGGAACAATTAATAGAACACAATAAATGTAAGCAATAAATGTAAATAATAGAATCAAGGAAGAATATGTTTAAGTTAGAGATAAGAGAATGTTCTTTTATTCAATGTTGTATGTTGTCCTCTTTATAAAATGACAAGGGTCCCCTTTAGATATGAGGGGGATTGAGGCCAGTACAACCATTTAATGCCACGATATGGCCTTCAACTCCCCTAACAGGCTTGGTCAGCTTTAGTCTCGTGCCTCTAGAACTTCCCATGAGTCCACCATAGCTGATGAATTGCACTGCCTCGAGGTCCATCATTGAGAACCCTCAAGGTCGAATCCCGAGCTGAACTTCGAGCCTTCTAGGGGGAGGTATTTATGAGGTGACTTAACGATAAAAAAATCGGATCCTCTAAATTTTGCCATATATAATTTCATTTGTTAGTGTTGTGAACCTTGTATACATCTCTTGGATGGTTTCTCCTGCTTTCATAGTGAAATTCACATAATGAGAAAATAGTAGTGTTCCTCTTGATCTCTTCACTTGTGGAGTTCCTCGTGATCCACTTTAAAAGTATTCCAAATTTCCTTAGCAGTATTATACCTTTGAATTCTGTTGTACTCATCTGGACCAAGCACACACAAGCCATTTCTTGGCTTTAGCATTCTTTTCCCACTTTTTCAAGTCCTCAACATTGCAGTCAGCTCTAGTGTTTGGCACACCCACTCCTTAAAAATTCCTCTTCATGGTATCTAGGGGACCATTAGGAACAATGTCCCATAGATCATAATCCTCTTCGATGATGTGATCTCTCATCCTATTTTTCCACCAGTAGTAGTACTGGCCATTAAAGAGTGGAGGCGTAGCAGTGGATTTTCCTTCCCAGTTTCCAGGTGGTGCACTCATCTTGATCTGTTCCTAAGGTGTTAGCCTCTTCAAGGATAACCCGCTCTTATACCAATTGATGTTTTTTACTTCAATACCACACAAGAGGGGGGTGGGTGATTTTTGTTGTGACCAATTTTTTTGCTTAAGCTATTTATGGAAGGACCTGGTTCTTCTACATGTTCCTTAACCTACTAATGAAGAAATAGTAAATGTAGAAAGTAAAGAACACAAGTATTTTACAAGGAAAATAGCTGGCTCAAAATCACTAAACCAAAAATTCTTTTGTAAACCTAGGACTAACTATAATCCTGTTGTAGCACACAACGTCAACTATTTTGAAAACTTCAAGTTAACCCTAACCTGAAAAATCTGAGTACCTAATACAATTTCTAGATTAGTAGAAAGGTACAATATGAAAAACACCGACTACTATTGAACTAGAATAAAAGACAGATATTTAGAACTGGTTCTTCTATCTGGTTCAAGTTGCTCTAGGTTTGCATGCTTGAATCACATACAAACTACTTGCAAAATTGCCTTGATATTTTGATCTCAATTTACATTTAACTTCTTCTTATGTGCATTACTTGTAAATTAGAACAACACTGATATCTATTGAGTTACTAAATAGAGATTGACTAGAATTCTCATGATACTCTTCCTTGGTGGAAGATATCCAGTTGATCTCAACCGCTAACTCCATCCTTCTCTTAAATTGTATTCTTTGTGAGTAAGGAGTCCTTCTCCTTATTCAATATGCAATATTTTCGATCACAATCATGAGATATTATTTCATTCAAGTTATATTTATCTCCTTCACGTGCATCTCGCATGATTAGGTCTATTAATATCTGTGCTCCACCAGGGTGGACCTGATTCATATCTGAGTTCCTTTGTCAGTCTTCAACACTAACCTTTACTTGGGAAAATAGTTACCATGTTATTTCTGTTTACAACTTATTTAACTTAAAATTAGTTTGTGATACTAAACTTTTTCTAATGATAGAACATTCCTAGTTTAGTAACCCGGATTATGGATTTATAAGCATGCTTTACTATTTTGTGTGTTTATGAGTACTTATGTCTACTGTCTGCTATGAACCTATCTTCCTACATTGTTCAAGACTCTTGTAGTGAACCAGTTCATTGCCCTAAATCTGTTAGGATGTATTAATTTAACTAGATCATTCATGTGTATCCTGTTAATTTCCTCAGTGATCACATAATTTCTGAATGTCGTTATTGCATGAATCTAATAAAAAAGTGTGACATGTTTTCTATAACTTTAATGTGTGTTCTTTAACCTACAATTTTGTGTTCTAACTACAATTTTATGGTGAATCTTAATGTTGTGTCTCATTCTATATATGATCAATTGGCACTAGGCTTGATAATTTCCTATCATGAAAGCATGGGGTTGATATTTGCATATATCATGAATGTTAATGTCTGCTTCTCATGTTGGCCTAGAGTTGACATGTTTTGTACCTACTATGAATTCTTTAGAATCTTGTGCTGTAGTTAATCTTCATGTTCATCCAAGTATGTTCACTGAACTCTGATATTAGTATATTGTTATGTTGGTCTTTCATGTTAAGACCCTCATATGAAGATTGTAATCAACTTATTCCTGTCTATGATTCTGCAAGGCTGTCATTTGGAATTCTTTGGGTAGGTTTTACTTGAAAACACGTTTGCAGTAGTTTGCTAGCTTAAGATATCCCACTTTGTCACTATTAATCTTGTTTTATGTAGTTACTTGCACGTATTTGTCTTTGAAACCTTTCAACTTAGAGTGGCCCTAATTATTGGTTGAAACTACAACTATTTTAGTTATAATAACTAAGTGTTTAAGTTCTTTTTTGGGTAGTTTTGTTTGGTGTCCATTAGCTTAATTACTTCGATCGTTTGAGCCTGCAAGGATGAGCCTGCCTTTGGTATTGGGGGTTTGAGGTACACTATTTGCACTTGGAATTTGGCCCTGCTGTTTACCTGAAGTTCTGAGTGTATTTGAAGGCCCAAATATGTTACTCGGTTATCCTATATTTGCATTTAGGCTTGTAATTATTCAGGATGATCTATAATAACTCGTAATGATGAATAATGGGTAAATTAGTGAAAATGGGGGACTGGGGTAATCCAATTCTTGCATGAATGGGTAGAAAACCTGTCCATATGGATTAATAGCTTTGTGTGACAACCAAACCAGTCGTCTCATGAGTTACCACTTCATTTTCTCCATTTATTATTCCTTTGTTTATCGGTTCTATGTGTTATCGGGTTGGTTGGCTCGGGTTCGGAATGGTTTTTGTAAGGTTTGAGACACTTAGTCTCTTTTGAGGAAGCTTAAGTTGGAAAAGTCAACTGGATGTTCACTTATGTGTTAGAGGGCTCGAATGTGAGTTCTGATTGTTTGGATATCTTTTGGAGGTGATTTGGGACTTAGGAGCGTGATCGAAATGTGTGTTGGAGGTCCGGAGTACAGTTGGGCTTCAATTGGCAAAAATGGAATTTTGGCACTTTTCAGTTGATAGGTGAGATTTAGATATAGGGGTCAGAATGGAAATTGGGGAGTCGTAGTAGTTATGTTGTTTCATTTGGGATGTGTGTGCAAAATTTCAGGTCATTCGGACGTGGTTTCGTTGACGTTTTGATCAAAAGCGTAATTTGGAAAATTTTGGAAACTTAGGCTTCAATCCGATGTATTTTTGTTGATTCGATGTTGTTTGAGGTGGTTTGAAGATTGGTACAAGTGGGAGTAGTAGTATATGATGTGTTTGTGCTTTTGGTTGAGGTCTTAGGGGCCTCGGTTGATTTCAGATGGTTGACAGAAAGAATATAAATTGGAAATGGTAGCTGAAGTTAAAGTCTGCTATCATAACCGCACATGCGGCTAGGGGACCGCAAGTGCGGGCTCGCAGAAGCAATAAGGCAGCCGCAGACGTGGCCACGTTAGAGATGTGCTGTAACCTTAAAAGAGGTAGGAGGAACTGCACCTGCGACAACGCAGGTACGGAGTGGGCATCGCAGATGCAGAAGTTAGGACTTAAGTGAAAAACTACAGAAGCGGTTCATGGAACACAAAAAAGGTATCACAGAAGAGGTAAAAGGGCCGCAGATGTGGAATCCCTGGGCCAGAAGTATATAATCTTTCCTTCGCGAATTTTTGGCTAAGTTCTCCATTTTTTAAGATGAGAAACGAACTGGGTAAGTGAATTCAAGGGAAAATCGAGGTGAATCAGTTGGGTAAGTTCCCTAAGCTTCATTACATGAGTTTCTGATCATTTTTTCATTGGTTAATAATGAGATTAGTTGAAATTAAAGGTCAAAATTGAGGAAACTAGGGGCTTGGTATTGGAGACCTAAACTTGAGGATTTGAAGAGCCAATGGTGGTTAGATTTCTAAACTTTGATATGTATGAATTCGTGGGGAGATAAGGAATCTATTGATGTAAATTTTATACAATTCCAAGATGTGGGCATGGGGGTCGGCTTTTGGTTAATTTTGGGATTTACGTTGTAAATTGATTATTTTCACAAGGGGTCTGTTCCTTTAGAATATTTTGATGTCGTGATTATGATTTAGGATAGATTTGACGTGAGATGAGGTCGTTTCGAGGGGCAAAGGCGTCCCGAGATAGAGTTTGGACTAGATTAAGGTGAGTAGTAATTTTAAATGTTGTCCTGAGGGTATGAAACCCCAGATTACACATCATTGTGCTATATTGAGGTGACGCACACGCTAGATGACGATCGTGGGGTCATGCACCATTGGGGATTGTGACTTAGTCCGTCCTGAATAATTGTTTTACCGCGCATTGGATTGAAAACCATTTTTTATCATCACGTTTTGGGCTGAATGCCATATTTGGGCCTCATTCCAACTATTTGAACCCTTAGAGGATGTTTACTGGTATTTCCTCACTATGTTGACTTCTTACTTGAACTCAGTCATGCTATATTTTACTGTTTTGATAACTCAGCCATGTTTACTCTACTTAATACATTAAATGATATTTTAAATGATAATTTGGGCTGAGCATTATTTTTTTATTGTTTTTCGAATGGCTTATGAGATTCTGACTTAGTAAGGTCGAGGGCCTGAGATTTGTATGCAACGATGTGGATTGTTGATTCTGAGGCCGAGGGCCTGAGATTGTATGCCACGAGATGACATGATATTGTGTTTTCTCCATAAGGGGTCCCTCAAAGAGTCTACACACCCCAAGTGAGTGCAGGTACCCATTGTGATATGAGGTATAATATGAGGGGCTGGTATTGTTCCATGTGTTGCCCGAGGGGCTGATTTTGTTGGTATTATGCTCGAGGGGCGGTTCTTTATGTGTGCATCTTTTCTAGTTGTCTGTCATTTACTTTCTTAATTGCTAAAAAGGAATTTCTAAATAAGCTTAAACTGAACTAAAGTGATATTGCATACTTTCACTATTTCATTATTTTTTTACTGGTTCTTTACGGCTTTATTATAGCATGTTGATGTGCTTTTACATGATTTCTTGTTGCTCGGTCTACATTTATTATTATTAATCACTAAGTTGGAGTACTCAGTTTACTCCCTGCACCCTGTGTGCAGATTCAGGCGCTACAGGTCCTGCTTGCGAGAGTTGAGAAATTTCAGCAGTCTTCGGAGCTTTGCTAGGTAGCTGCGCGGCATTCGCAGCCCAGTGCTTCTCCCTCTATCTTATTTTTCTCATATTCTAGTTATGTAGTAGTTGTGTAGACTCTTTCATACTTGTGGTGTTTATGATAGATCGTCATGATTGGTGACACCCTGATATCGGGCTATGCCTATTTCGCAATTGCACTATTTTACATTATTTTTGGATTATTATTATGTTTTAAGACATAATTTATATTGTTTTAATTGCTTAAAATAAATTTGTAGTGTGTCGGATGGCCTTGTCTTCACGAGAGGCACCATCGTGACCGGGTCCGGGTTTAGGGTCATGACAAGTTAGTATCAGAGCCTAGGTTACATAGACCTCACGAGTCATGAGCATGTTTAGTAGAGTCTCGCGAATCGGTGTGGAGACATTTGTATTTATCCTCAAGTGGCTACAAAACCTTTAGGATCCGAGTGCTTAACTTATGTTATTCTATTCTATCCTAAATAGTGAGGAAATGCACTATCAGTCGGGATGAACGACCACTAGTACCACTAGTTGTTGCCACTAGATGCCAAGGACGTGGTCGGGGTTGGGGTAGTGGCGGGGGTATGGCCCGAAAAGGAGCTAGGGAAGCAGCTACAGATCCACCAGCCGCCCCAGTTCAGGATCAGATCCTCGTTGTGGACGCTCTAGAAGCACCAGCTGTGCCCACTGTGATTCTGGGTCATCACGAGGCCTTGGCTCAGATTGTATCAGTATGGACTGGCCTAGCTCAGACGGTCTCAGTTACTACAGTCGCAACTACATCTCTGGCCGGGGGAGGCAATCAGACTCCCGCCACTTGCAAACCTGAGCAGGTCGTGCAGAGACTTCAGACAACGGGGACACATCCTTCCTAGTCGGTTGCAACAACTCAAGACTATGTAGATCCTGCCATAGAGGACGAGCAGCGCAGGTTGGAGAGGTTTGGTAGACTTCAGCCTTTGACTTTCAGTGGTGCAGAGGGCGAGGATGCCCAGGGTTTCTTGGACAAGTATCCGAGGATTCTTCGCATAGAAGGTATTCTGCAGACCAGCGGTGTCGTTTTAACAACTTTTTATTTTTTTGGAGCTGCCTTCACTTTGTGGGAGGCATTTGAAAGGTGTAGGCCTGTTGGTTCTGCACCCCTTACCTGGCAGTAGTTCTTCTTTTTCGTTTTGGAGAAGTATGTGCCATAGTCTCGCAGAGAGGAACTGCGTAGGCAGTTTGAATGGTTGTGTTTGGGAGAGATAACTATGATGCAGTATGAGATAAGGTTCTCCGAGTTAGCTCGTCATGCTATATGGTTGGTTTCAACAGATAGAGAGATGATTAGGAGGCTTGTTAATGACCTCACATATCAACTTCGTATTCTCATGACCAGGGAGACGCTGTCTAGTTCTACTTTAGAGGAGGTGGTTGACATTGCTCATGAGATTGAGTCAGTTCGTCACTAGGGGCGAGATGAGAGGGAGCCAAGCGGCCTCGATGATCTGATAGTTATGGTGGTGCTCCTTAGAGAGGTTAGTTGCAGCACGACAAATGCCGTCTATTTAGCCATGCTCAGCCAGCTACCTAGGTTATTGTGGGGAATCATCGGGTGATGGTTCTCACAATTCTCATCAGGGCCAGTCATCAGTTAGTGCCCTTGCAGCTCAGAGTTCGTCCCGTGGTCCATCCTTTTAGGGATCTTCTATGCCAGGTGCATCTGTTAGTCATTCCGGTGCTAGGAGTTCCCTTAAGTCCCTGTCTCTAGCACTCGAGAGGTGCTATGAGTGTGGAGAGATGGTTTATATATGGAGGCAGTTCCCTCATTATCTTGGGGGCTTGTCTTTGTGGAGGGGTCAGCCGTCGGCTTCAACACCATTTGCTTCATCACCACCCACCCACCTAGCTAGGGGTGGAGGTCTGTTTGATAGGGGTAGCCTAGATTGGGAGGTCGATCAAGTAGCGGTCAGGCCCATTTTTATAGACTTCCAGCTACACCCGATGTTGTTATTACAATTATTGTTTCAGGTTGCCGTAGAGATGCCTCTGTATAATTTGATCCGGTTCAACCTTTTCTTATGTGTCGTCATACTTTTCTCGTTATTTGGATATGCCCCATGAGTCTGTTGTGTCACCTATTCATTATCTACTTTGGTGGCTGATACAGTTGTTGTAGACCGTGGGTACTAGTCGTGTGTGGTTACTATTAGGGGTCTAGAGACCCGAGTGGATCTATTGTTATTATGTATGGTTGACTTCAATGTTATTTTGGGCATGTATTGGCTATATCCGTGTCAGACTATTCTGGACGGTCATGCTAAGACAGTGACATTTGCGATGCCGGGTGTGCCACGGGTTGAGTGGCAAGGTTTGACTGATTAAGTTCCCAGTAGGGTGATTTCTTTATTGAAGGCCCAACATATGGTTGTGAAGGGTTGTCGTTCATACTTAGCATTTGTGAGGGATGTTGGTGTAGAGACTCCCAGTTTTGATTATGTTCCAGTTGTAAGGACCCGAACAATTTTGCTAAGTAATATAGGATTTCGAGGTGCCATGTAGACCAATTATAATATTTTATGTGCTATTAATGTGAAGGGCATCAATCGCATTTGGACAATAAGTGTATAAGTCTTATAATAAGTAATTTGGGGTCTAATGGGAGGCCTAAGTCTAAGTCAGGTTAGAATATTTCATAGTAGGCTAAAATTCCAAATAAGTTATCACAAGTCCCTAGTTTGAACGAGCATATCTATATAAATATAAGGTTTTATGTTATGGAAAACCTATCAAATGAAAGGTCTTTGAGTCTAACTTACAACGATTTATATAGTTCGTCATTTGGACATTCCTACGCAAAGTTATGATCAAACTACCAAAGACTAGAAAAATTCGATCAATTGACAGTTCAGTGATCACGAAAACATTATGCGGTCCGCATAATTGATCTGCGACCACAACGACATTTCAATATATAGTCTTTTGGGTTCATTTTGGGGTGATTTGTTGAGCATTCTAGAGAGAGGTTAGAGAATTTTAGAGAGAGAAGGAGGAACCCAACATTCAAATCATCCAATCTTGCGTCAATCTTCAAGAATCAAAGAACCCAATCACATGTTCATCATCTAAGAGGTAAGGTTCTATACATTAGACTTTGATTTCGAGTTTGGGGTATAAGATAGGTTATTGAGGTATCATTCTTGGGTGTAATAGTATTATGTATACATGCATGTACAAATTAGGTTTGTGGGAAGATTGTTGAACACGAATAATTAAAGATGAGGCTGGTTAATTAAGGAAATCTTGTAAAAGAGCCTTGAAATGAAGATGCACAACTAGTGTTAGATAAAATGCTCAAATGAGCCGAAACCATGAATATCTTCCTAATTTGTGTTCAATTTTGTTATGTCTCAAAGTAGATTGGGATTGCTAGAATTTCCGGAATGTTGTTGAAACTTAAGGAAAAGCTCTTTGAGGTATGTAGGGCTAAAACCCCCTCTTTTTAGAAATTGAGCTCCGTTGGTGTTTGTGTAAATGTGGTAATATTAACGTTAGGTTAATGTATTGATTGTTAACTCCACTGAACTGGTGTTGAAACTTTATATACGTGAAAGGTGTGTCTCAATATGATTGATGTGCTATTCTTGATTATTTAAAAAGGTGCGCTGAACTTGAATCATGTATTGAAATGCCTAGATAATAAATCAAGATTGAAATTTAGATTATTATGCCAAACTGTGTGAAATACTCTATTTATAAAGATATTTGAAATAAATCAAATAACTTTGGGAAATACAGTGTGGCCGACGTATCGTGAGCTTGAGTTATAATTGTGCCTGGTGATGCCTATGACATGAGAAAATATGAAACAGATTATGAAATGATCCTTGACTTTAATTTTCGTAAATGACTTCAACAATAACGTGGCCTAAGGGCTTTGTACTCAATTTTTGCCCATAAGTGGCTGTTTGAGATAATGATTTTCCTTATATATACCCCCAATGTTATCCGAGTTGTTACATACACCGATGTTTAAATTGTATATTGTCGTGATTGAAAAGGAGTAATTCAAGAATAATTGGTGTAATTGCTTATTTATGACTGGATGTGTGTTTGAGTTATGGTTTGGTGTGGCCCTTCCTTTTTGGAAGAACCCTTTGTGTTTGAAGATCCATTGCTAATGAACATGAGGTGTATTATTTTTGAAATATTCTATATGACCATGATTCATGTTTTCTCTCATGTGTACTTGACCTCTTGAATTAAATGGCTTGTTGTTGAGATTGAGATTGATGTGAAATATGTGAAAAGAATATGAAATGCGGTCAAGTGCCAAGTATGATATAATGATTATGGCCCCAAGTGCTGATGAATTGATATGTGAAATAAATATTCAACTGAGATGATTGATGGAAAAGGGAAAACATCTTTGTAAGATAGCCTAGACGATCGGGCCATTATCGGATGCCATGCCGCACACATGGTGGTATAACGCTGATATTGAGATTGGAAAGTGACAATGAAATTATGATTGAGGTACACATCTCAAATAAGACGGCCTAGCCAATCAGGCTGAGATCGGACTCCTTGCTAAGATTCACGGTGGAATATGTGTGTATAAATATATTGGCACAGAAATTGTGATTGAAATTAGGAGTTGGTTATGATGTGCATATTATGAACAATAGTATTATGAACAGTGGCAGTGTGAATTATTGCGAACGATGAAGAAATGTTTTGAAATGTCCCAACCTACAGGTATACAAATTATGTGAAAGCTATGTGATTCCTTTTATTTGAAGATGTGGTGATTGTTTAAAGCTTTTGTTGAATCCTTATGATTTCCTTGTTCTTGTATAATAGTTCTTTATATTGAGATGGTGTTTATGACTTATTTGTTCTTGTATAATAGTTCTTTTTATTGAGATGGTGTTTAGTTATACATACTAGTGTTATTCGACGGCACTAACGTCCCTTTTTCCAAGGGAACTACATATTTAAATGGATGTAGGTGTTTCCATAGCAGGCAGTATTGGTTGCATCTAGTGATACATCTTCCTTTTAGCGGACTTGGGGAGCCCCACTTCATTCCGGGGTCCTATATTGATGTTTTAGACGTCAATGCCACACGAGAGAGGGGGGGTGATTTGTGTGGTACCTAATTTTCGCACTAGAAGAACTTGGTTCTTCTAGGTGTTGTAACTTCGAAAATACATAAATAAAGAATACAAACATTTTTACGTGGAAAACACCTGGCTCAAAAGGTGAAAAAACACGACCTACTACTCAATAGGATTTTCCCAAACTTCCACTAAACTTCAATGAGCCAAAAACAACATTTACAAAACTCTTTCTAAACCTAAGGATTAACTCTAATCCCATTGTAGCACACAGCTTCAACTGTTGCGACACTTTCAAGTTAACTCTAACTTGAATACTCAATGCACCTAATATAATTGCTTCTAGGAAAGCTAAAAGGTACAATTTTAAAACACCTACTACAATTGAACTAGAAATAAAGAAAGACATAATGGAATTGGTTCTTCACACTTTGTTCTTGTAGCTTCAGATTTGCACACTTGTATCACACACAAATTGCTTGCAAAAATCGCCTAGCTCTTTTGCTCTCAATTTTGTTTAACTTCAGCTTATGTGCAACACCTGTAAAAGAGAACAATCGTCATATTTATAGACTTAGTAACCATAGTTTGATAAAAACTCGAATTGTGGATCCTTTGTCAATTCGAGTCCAAGAACAACTCTAACTCCTAATCCATGTTCTTTATTCGGATGTAATTCTCTTTTTATAAGGAGACTTTAACTCCTTATCCTATATGCAATCTTTTCGATCAGTTCAGAAGATATTCATCAAGATATTTCTGCTTGATCCCAAGGAATTATATTCTTCACGTGCATCTCATGTGTATGGGCCATAACATCTATGTCTCCTAAGATTAACCTGGTCCTTCACTGAGTTCGTTTGTCATTCTTCAAAACTTGAACTAATCTTGGGCCAACAAATTCTCCCTTTTTGATGATGACAAACTCTGTGCTTTTAGTGATTATAGAACCTGTGAAACTCAGCTAAAAATATCATCACTCGAAAAATTTTACTTATCATTAAGGGCCAGGTTTAATTAGGTCATAAACATCACTGCTCAGAAATAGACACAAAGCACACAATATCTTTCCTCTTTTGGCATCATCAAAAAGTTGCATAAATATGTGAATCCTAGAATATTAATCATTACTCATGGCCACTGGGGTAACTGCAAGTGAAAGCATGTTGTACTTAATCAAAAATCAAATTGACAAAAATAACTATTAAGAGCAGAATCATCAAAAAACAAGAGAAATGGAAATTGTCATTGATAAGGCAGTGCTTCTACAGTACAGTCCACAAAAAGAAAGAACAAAAACTACCAACCATGAGCAAAAACAAGAAAAATCCTTAACATGTGTCACTAGGGGTAACTGAAATGGTTCAGAACTAGGACAAAGATGGCTAAGGCTTTGAAGAACTGGAGGGTTGGGAATGGAGTAGGTTGAGCATTGTTTGTAGCATCCCTTCACTCTTTTCCTTTTCTTTTGCAAGTTCTGCCTTCAGCCCATTCCTTTCTTCTTCCAATTCAGCTACTCAAGCCTGAAGCCTAGCAATCTCAGCATCTTTGGTCCCACATTCTTGCATTAAGGCTATAACTTTGCTTTTCACTAGAGTTTTCACTGATGAACCAGGTTCAATAGGGGCAACACTTAGCAGATAATCACAGGCCTGGAGAGTCTTGATTCCAAGGTGCTCCTTACTGGAGGCATTTTCCCACTTCTTCAAAGGGATATTCAGCCTGTCCAATACAATTATCATAATTAATCCATAAGGAGTAGCATGAGCCTTTGAACCATTTATGACTCTGTCCAGCAATTTTACTATGAAAGCATGTCAATTTATTAGTTTACCCCTCACAAGACACTCCAAGAGAACCAGGTCCATGTAATTTGCAGTGTGCGTCCTCTCTTGTCTAGGCAACAGACATTTGTTCACAAACTCAAAGAGCACTTTATGCTCTGGCTTCATTTCACTCTTTTGAACAAATCGTGCTTCAGGCACCTCTTCAACATCGTTTGTGTCACAGAAATTCTTGGTAATTTGAAGTGTTTGTGGGCAGATCATCTAGACAAGGCCACCTTTGCCTAGTGTAATCATCATAGCCCTCACTTGGGATGTCTAGAATCCTGCCCAGCTCTTGGGCATCAAACTCCACCTTCACACCTTTCACTATACTGGTTACTCGCCCATTTTCAATAGAGCCATTAGCCATAAATTCAATCAGCTCTCTTCTGGCTAGTCTCCCATCCATCTGAAGGACCATTTCCTTCCAGCCCTGTGCAGCGAAAGCTCCTACTAGCCTGACCATGCCTGGCTTCTCCAGGACTTTCAGCAGCCTTCCCTTTAATATCTTCCTCCTGCTAAATATAACAAAACGATCTTGTTTTTCTTTAGAATTCTCCTCTTCTTCTTCTCAAAGCCACTCTTCATCTTCTTCTTCAGTAATTTTCCCTTGTTTTCCCTTTGATGTAGACCTAGTTCGTTTTGCCAATGAAGGTTCAGCATGTACAGATTTTGAAGACTTCTTTGTAGGAGTCTTGGTTCTTTTTGGTTTGAGAATGGGAACCTTCTCAGTTGTACTTCTCTCTTGATGGACCAGCTCCACCTCCTCCTCCTCTTCTACAGCAGCTTCAGAACATTCTACTACCTGTTCCTTTACTTTTTCCTTCTTCTTTTTCTTACTCTTCTCTAGTGCTTCCAGTAGTTCTGCTTCACTTTGCCTTACCTTACTCCTTGTAGTTCTTCCCCTAGGTACAGAAGTAGCAGCAGTCTTGGGAGATGATACTTTGCTTTTCTTTGAGGGTTTTTCAGCAACTGGGGTCTTTTGTGAAGATGCCTTACGCTTCTTTGGGTTATAACTTGCCCCCACATTCTTTAAAATATCTGCTAAAGTCTCCTCCACAGAAGAACCAAGTTCTTCTTATTGCTCACTCATCTGAACAAGTCCCTCAGCAGCTTCTCCTGATCCACTTCCCCCTGACTTCAAGCCACCTTCTTCTTCACTACCACATATAGCAAGAACCTCCCCTTTCTTTTTCTTTCTTCTCCTACTAGTCTCAGCCCCTTCAACATTTTTCACAGCACCCACAAGCACAAACCTACTATCTACCTTCTCAGCTATATCAAAAAATACATAACAGGTGCTTACCTCTCTTGGGCTTTCTTGACTCTTGTCATTGTCAGATGACCCAGGTTCTTCTCCTTCACAAGCAGAGATGAACTTTTCAGATTCAGAGCTTGAGTGGGATTCTTCAGATGAAGCTTCTTTTCTTTGACTAGCTTTTAGTTTCCGTTCAATGCTTTTCTGAGAGGGCCGGATGCTACAGTTTTTCTGGCTAACATCTTTTGTCTGCGAAATCTGGGTTTTGGAGTTTCAACTAGAGGTGTTAATGATGAGGTATTAGAGGAAATAGGTGGGGGAGTTCCAGGATTGTCTTAAGGAGTAGTCATGGCGGATAATTTCTGGAAATATTTTTGGGATTTTTGGAGAAGAAAAGGGTTTATCAGAAGGGTCGGAGAAGAGAATGACGGCTATGAGTGATGAGAGAGGGTTTGGAGTGTATTTAAAGAGGGATCATGATTAAGACTATAACGGTAGCTTTTTCAGACGTCGAAAAGAAGTCTAATCAAATTATATTTCCGGTCACTTTAGAGATAAATGAGTAACGCTAGTTTTTAGGAAAAAATTCCGTTTTAGTTAGACTCCTAGGATAATGAAACTGGTTCAATGCTCAACGGATAGAATTTATGAAAGTTTGGTGTAACTAGGACTTCTGCTCATGGTTGATAATTTTATCTTTGTAATTGTGCAAAGTATAGAAACATACCTGAACTTTCTTATGAGCATATACTGATGAACTAGGTTCTTCAAGTAAAATTTCCCTTGATCATGCCTCAAATGTCATAATAGAAAACTTTGTAAGAGATTAAGGATTCATATAAACACATGTCATAGGAGTATACTAATCAAAGTATGAGATTGAGTAAGAATTATTCTAGATATTTACATTGAATTAATAATTCCTAACCAAATTTTTTTTCCATCTTTTTCAAAAAAGAAATTGTTTTTTTTTTCATTGTGCATTCTGAACTAGACCTTTTAGGTGATCTTAATCATCCCTAATTCCACCCTGTTCCTTTTAAAGTTTTCTCTACTCAGTTCTTTAGTGTAGATATCAGCTATTTATTTATTAGTAGCACAAAATTCTATGGAGATTAACCCTTTCTCATAGTTATCTCTTAAGAAGTGGTGTCTAACATCTATGTGCTTGGTCTTTTTATGATGAACATGGTTCTTTGTCATACTTATAGCACTAGTGTTATCACATAATATTGGTATGCATCCCACTTCTATACCAAAGTCTACTAATTGTTGTTTGATCCGCAGTAGTTGAGAACAACAAGAAGCTGCAGCCACATACTCAGCTTCAGCAGTAGATAGGGCTGCTGAATTTTGTTTCTTGGTAGCCCATGATACAAGACATGAACCAAAAAAGTGATCCATACCTGAGGTGCTTTTTCTATCCACTAGGAAACCTGCATAGTCAGCATCAGCATAACCTACTAGATCGAAATTACTACCTTTAGGTTACCATAGACACAATTCAATAGTCCCCTTCAGATATCTCCATATCCTGTTGACAGTAGTCAAGTGAGAATCTTTAGTATTACCTTGAAAATGAGTGCAAAGTCCTACACTAAAAACAATGTCAGGTCTACTGGCAGTAAGATACAAGAGTGAACCAATCATACCTCTATACAACTTTTGATCAATTGATGAACCATGTTCATCAATATCTAATTTAGTGACAATTGCAATAGGTGTATCTATTTCTTTAGAGTCTTCCATTATAAACTTCTTGATTAGTTCTTTTGTATACTTCTGCTGATGAATCATGGTTCCATTTGGACTTTGTTTGATCTGCAAGCCTAGGAAGAAATTTAGTTCACCCATCACACTCATTTCAAACTTACTTCCCATTAATTTTGCAAAGTCCTTACTCAACCTTTCAGTAGTGGCCCCAAAAATTATGTCATCAGCATATATCTGTACAATAAGGTCTTTACCTTTTTCCCTTAGGAACAAAATGCTGTCAATTTTACCACATTTGTACCCATGCTCCAGTAGGAATTTTGATAGTCGTTCATACCAAGCTCTTGGGGCGTGTTTGAGCCCATATAGAGCTTTGTCGAGCTTGTACACATGGTTAGGACATTCCTTGCTTTCAAATCCTAGAGGTTGTTTCACAAACACTTCCTCCTTGAGATAGCCATTTAAGAAGGCACTTTTGACATCCAACTGGTGGAAAGTGAATTCCATATGTGCTGCAGAGGCAATAAGGAGTCTAATTGCCTCTAGTCTAGCAACTGGGGCAAAGGTCTCATCATAGTCTATCCCTTCCTCTTGGCTATAGCCTTGGACTACCAATCTTGTCTTGTTCCTTGTGACAGTTCCATCTTCATCAAGTTTGTTCCTAAAGACCCATTTGGTACCAATGACTGATCTGTCCTTGGTTCTAGGAACTAGGTGCCAAACTTGACTACTTTCAAACTGGTTTAACTCATCCTGCATTGCATTTACCCAATCTGCATCCTGCAAAGCCTCAGAAATATTTTTAGGTTCAATAATAGATAAGAAAGCATCGAAAGCACACAGATTCTTTAATTGTGATCTGGTTTTGACTCCAGAAGTTGGATCAGTGAGAATGTTCTCATTGGGATGAGAACTTTGATACTTGTGAGGTTTTACAACCATCTGGCTTCTGCTGGATGTTTCAGCAATTTGATGAGGAATAGGTTCATGACCAAGTTCCTTTAAGGGGTTCATTTCAATTCCCTTTTGATTTCTTCCCCATGTCAGGTTGCCCTGTAAGGATGAACTTCTTCCATAACCTGTTCCTTCTGTAGGGACCACTTTGACTTGAGCTGATGATTCAGCCAGATCTTTAACTAGTCCAATGGCTTAATCTTCTTTTTCCTATATCTTAGAAAGAATGTTAGTTTCATCAAATACTACATGCACATTTTCTTCTACACACAGTGTTCTTTTATTATAAACTTTATAAGCTTTACTAGGTGAAAAATATCCCAAGAATACTCTCTGATCACTTCCGGGATCAAACTTTCTTAGAGAGTCTTTTCCATTATTGTGCACATATCACTTGCAACCAAGGCCCTAAGATGGGATATGTTTGGTTTTCTCCCTTTAAGTAACTCATAGGGAGTCTTCTCTA
Organism: Nicotiana glauca; assembly: GCA_026770625.1. NCBI lineage: Eukaryota > Viridiplantae > Streptophyta > Magnoliopsida > Solanales > Solanaceae > Nicotiana > Nicotiana glauca. The sequence continues at coordinate 113,365 of MU741081.1, read as the reverse complement.
CTAGTGGTCTAGTCATGCATGTATTTATGATGTAGCATGCAATGTTAACAGACTCTGCCCAAAAACTGTGACGTAATTTTCTAGATAATACCATTGTTCTGGCCATATCCTCAAGAGTTCAATTTTTCCTTTCAACTACACCATTTTGTTGTGGAGTCCTAGGGGTAGAGAAATCATGATCTATGCCATTTTCATTACAAAATTCAGCAAACTTAGAGTTTTCAAACTCAGTTCCATGATCAGACCTAATGGATGCAAGTAGATTTCCTAATTGTTTCTCAGTTTTTCTAACAAATACAGAGAACATGTCAAATGCTTCATATTTAGAGGTTATAAATAAAACCCAGGTGAATCTGGAATAGTCATCAACTAGCACCATTACATATTTCTTTCCACATCTGCTCATGATTCTCATTGAACCACATAGATCCATATAAACCAGTTCCAATGTCTTGGATTAAAGGATAACCTTACCTGCTTCCCCCTTACACATGCCTCACACACTTTGTCTGACTTGAACTTGATGTTAGGTAAACCTACAACCAAGTCCTTGGAGACTAACTTGTTTAGCTGATTCAGACTAGCATGACCAAGTCTTTTGTGCCATAGGAGGGGATCATTAACCAACACACTTAAGCATGTGAGTTCATTTTCTGAAAGAGTTGACAAATCAACAATATAAATATTGTTAATTCTTTTTTCCTGGAAAAATTTTTTGTTAGTGATAAGATTAATTACAAAGCACTTGGTGGAGGTAAAAGCTACAAGGTTACCTCTGTCACACAGTTGTGACACACTTATTAGGCTATATCTCAAGCCATCTATCAGGTCGACATTATCTATGGAATGAGAATCAGTCTTGCCCACCTTACCAACCCCAATGATCTCACCTTTCTTTCCATTACCAAAGGAGATATTACCTCCTTTTAGGTTCTCAAGTGAAAGGAACTGGTCCTTGTCCCCAGTCATGTGTTTTGAGCAGCCACTATCCATATACCATATTTGGTTCCTCCCTTTCACTTGAACCTACACAATGAAATTAGGGGTTATTCTTAGGAACCTAAACTAGTTTGGGTCCCTTTCTATAGGAAAAAGGATGGATTAAATTCCTTCTTGCCCATTCAGGAAATTTATTCTTTTCTTTAACAAAAGACATGTTCCTTTGACTGGCGTTCTCTTTTTTATTGCACTCATATTTGTAATGGCCAGTCTTGCGACAGTATGTGCAAATTTTATTTTCAGGAAGAGTAAGGTACTTGCTTTTGGGATCCCATTTAGGAGCTTGAGTTCCATAGCCAAGTCCTCTTTTGTTACTGCTATGATGCTCTTACAACCAACAGAGAGCATCAGATGCTTTGTTCCACTTGTAAGTTTTGTCTAGTTCATGTTTTACCTTTGCTAGATCTTCTTTAAAGATTTTGATGAATTCATCTTTCTTATATAATTCGTCCTTCATTTTTCCTAAATTTTCTTCTAGGGTAAGATATGTGTGATCAGCTATCTTCTTTCCTGTTCCTAATTTCAGTTTCAGATTTTCAGATCTAAGTTATAGAACATTGTTTCATGTTCAAGAACCTGGTTCTTCGACTCAGCATTTTTGTTATCACTCTCATTGGCCCTGGACTCTAGACTTTTACATTTAGATTTTAAAATCACACATTCCCTAGACAGAACGTGCTTTTCATTATTAATTATCTCAGACTCATCAATGAAGTCTGTTATGAGTTCAGCTAGCCTTTCTTTAGACAAGAATTTGATCTTGTCTTTAAGATGAAGAATATTTACCTCTTGTTCATCCTCTGATTCTCCAATGGCCATTAGAGCTTGATTCTCCTGAGCTTCATCTTTGAGTCATCATCAGATGCTTCTCCCTAGTCATGTGTTTTGAGCAGCCACTGTCCATATACCATATTTGGTTCCTCCCTTCCACTTGAACCTACAAAATGAAATCAGGGGTTAGTCTTAGGAACCTAAACTAGTATGGATCCCTTTCTATAGGAAAAAGGATGGATTAAATTCCTTCTTTCCCATTCAGGAAATTTATTGTTTTCTTTAAAAAAGACTTGTTCCTTTGACTGGCCTTCTCCTTTTCATTGCACTCATATTTGTAATGGCCAGTCTTGCCACAGTGCGTGCAAATTTTATTTTCAGGAAGAGTAAGGTACTTGGTTTTTGCATCCCATTTAGGAGCTTGAGTTCCATAGCCAAGTCCTCTTTTGTTACTGCTATGATGCTCTTGCAACCAAGAGAGAGCATCAGATGCTTTGTTCCACTTGCAAGTTTTGTCTAGTTCATGTTTTACCTTTGCTAGATCTTCTTTAAAGATTTTGATGAATTCATCTTTCTTATGTAATTCGTCCTTCATTTTTCCTAAATTTTCTTCTAGGGTAAGATATGTGTGATCAACTATCTTCTTTCATGTTCCTAATTTCAATTTCAGATTTTCAGATCTAAGTTATAGAACATTGTTGTCAAGTTCAAGAACCTGAATCTTCGACTCACCATTTTTGTTATCACTCTCATTGGCCCTAGACTCTAGACTTTTACATTTAGATTTTAAAATCACACATTCCCTAGACAGAACGTGCTTTTCATTATTAATTGTCTCAGACTCATCAATAAAGTCTGTTAAGAGTTCAGCTAGCCTTTCTTTAGACAAGAATTTGATCTTGTCTTTGAGATGAAGAATACTTACCGCTTGTTAATCCTGTGATTCTTCAATGGCCATTAGAGCTTTATTCTCCTCATCTTCATCTTCAAAGTCATCATCAGATGTTTGTCCCCAAGAAGCAACCATAGCCTTAGTTGAACCTTTGTTTCTTTTTGGTTGAACCTATTCCTTCTTCCTGTTTCTTCTTTCAGCTCTTTCTTTCTTCCATCAATCTCCCATTGAGGACAATTTTTGATCATGTGATTCATCTTACCACACTTGTAGCAACCTTCATTGGTTTGTTTCTCCTGAGCTCTTGCTTTGTTGAAGTTTGTACTTCTTGAAGCACACTTTCCTCTTATCAGATATTTCTTGAAATCTCTAGTGATCATGGCTACTTCATCATCTTCCAAATCTGCACCTTCAGTGATTTTGAGAGCTAAACTTCTCTCCTTTTTGGGGGTATCCATCTTCATTGTTTGTCTCCTCATTTCATAGGCAGTTAAGTTCCCAATTAGTTCATGCAGCCTAAAGGTAGCAATATTCTTGGATTCCTTAATGGCAGTGAGCTTGCTTTCCCAAGTGACTGGTAGAACTCTTGTCAAAATATTTTCAACCTTGTCTTCTTCAAGGATGGTCCTTCCAAGAGATTGAAACTCATTAGTCCGAGTAGTGAATCTAGTATACATCTCCTGGATAGATTCTCCTTCCTTCATAATGAAATTCTCATATTGAGAATACAGAAGAGTTCCTCTGGACCTTTTCACTTGAGGTGTTCCTTCATGAGCCACTTGTAGAATGTCCCATATTTCCTTAGCAGTTGTACAGCTTTGAATCCTGTTGTACTCATCTGGTCCTAGACCATACGCTAGCCACTTCTTGGCTTTAGCATTTTTCTACCATTTCTTCATATCCTCAGCAGTACAATCAGTCCTTGTTTTTGGCAGATTAATTCCTTCTGCATTCTTCTCAGTGGTAGCTAGGGGACCATCAGTAATTATATCGCAAAGTTCATAGCCTTCCCCTATGATATGATCTCTCATTCTGTTCTTCCACCAAGAGTAATACAAACCATTGAAAAGTGGAGGTCTGGCAGTGGATTGCCCTTCCTAGTTCCCAGGTGGTGCACTCATTTTTTATCTTCTCCTAAGGTGTTATCCTCTTCAAGGATAACCTGCTCTGATACCAATTGATGTTTTAGACGTCAATGCCACACAAGAGGGGGGAGATTTGTATGGTACCTAATCTTTGCATTAGAAGAACCTAGTTCTTCTAGGTGTTCTAACTTCTACTGTTTGCGGAATTAAAATACAAAAATAAAGAACACAAAGATTTTTACGTGGAAAATACCTGGCTCAAAAGGTGCAAAAACCACGACCTACTACTCAGTAGGCTTTTCCCAAACTTGCACTAAACTTCAATGAGCCAAAAACAACATTTACAAAACTCTTTGTAAACCAAAGGATTTACTATAATCACATTGTAGCACATAGCTTCAACTATTGCGACACTTTCAAGTTAACTTTAACTTGAATATTCAATGCACCTAATACAATTGCTTATAAGAAAGCTGAAAGGTACAATATTAAAACACCTACTACAATTGAACTAGAAATAAAGAAAGACACAGTGGAATTGATTCTTCACACTTAGTTCTTGTAGCTTCCGATTTGCACACTTGTATCACACACAAATTGCTTGCAAAAATCGCCTACCTCTTTTGCTCTCAATTTGTTTTAACTTCAGCTTATGTGCAACACCTGTAAAAGATAACAATCGTTATATTTATAGAGTTAGTAGCCAGAGTTTGATAAGAACTCAAATTGTGGATCCTTTGTCAATTCGAGTCCAAGAACAACTCTAACTCCTAATCAATATTCTTTATCCGGATATAATTCTCTTTTCATAAGGAGACTTCAACTCCTTATCCTATATGTAATATTTTCGATTAGTTCAGAAGATATTCATCAAGATATTTCTGCTTGATCCCAAGGACTTATCTTCTTCACGTGCATCTCATGTGTATGGGCCATAACAGCTGTGTCTCCTAAGATGAACATGGTCCTTCACTGAGATCGTTTGTCATTCTTCAAAACTTCAACTGATCTTGGTCCAACATATGTCATTATTTATTATGTACTTTGTATTTTGAGGTATAGCCAAATCCTTGTTGCCGGCATTTCCATATTACTCTTCAGTTGTATTTGGAGGCTCTCTAGACTAGTTGTAGGTAGTGTTGGGTATTGGAATTAAAATAGAAATAGTGATGTTTGGCAAAGATGTATAAAACTTGTATATGTTCAAAATTATGAACGAAGTTGCTCATGGAAATGAAATGGAAATCGTTAAAGACATGTTTATAGAATTTGATTAATGATGTACACATCCTCTTTATTCAAAGACAAAATTGGGTAGTATGAAACCTAATAGGCTTGCTCAATCAGATTTACTAGTTTGAGTGTCAGTCGCGCTCCTCAGATTTTGGCACGTGAGAAACTTGGTATCAGAGCCTAGGGTTTTAAAGTGTCCTAGGATGTCTCGGAGCCGTGTCTAGTAGAGTCCTTCTTATCGGTGTGTAGTCAACCACATCTATAAGTCGGAGGCTATTTGGACATTTAGAAATTTCACCCTTTTTTGATACTCTAGATCGTGCAGTAGATCTCAAGATAGGGAGCTGATTTCCTCGCTGTCTTATTCCCAAGATGAGTAATCATGATGCCATAATCCATGAATTTGAAGTGTGTGAGGAGGGATTGATCCCACCATTGAGTCCGAAGGAGAGTTCACAAAGGTTTTTAAAAGAATGTATTGAGCCTTGGAGAGATTAGTAGAACCTGTCACTAAGGGAAGTTCTCATAAACATGGTCTCGATAAGACACTGAATCACAAAACATTGCATGCATCTACTCTTTGAACGAGATTCATTATATCATAAACCAGCTCCGCCCTCAAATTTTCTTATATGCAATCTCTTATAACATCGAGCTCTATAATTATGTCCTTGAATTGAGTTATAACATTATTAATACTTCCCACTTGCTTTCCTAAATTTTAAACAAGGGACTATATCCCCTGAATTTCTTACAAAACCTTTTTATTTAAATGGACAACATCTGCCCACTTGTGCCTACGCATACACCTTTGAAAATTTTACCTATGTCGAGTCATGATCCATGTAAAGAATCCTAGTGTTGCGATCCCTCTCGAGTAACTCTTTTTCTCACTGGTGTATATGACTTCTATGGTTTGAACAGTGACTCTACTCTCTTACGAGTATCATGAAACCGTTTCATTGTTTAGTAACATAAGAGAAAACCTTAGCACCTATCATATGAGTGCATGTCAATTGAAATGATCACGTGTGTATAAAGTTTGTCATAAAAATTGAGATCCTCACATCCCCATCATAGGAAGAACTTGCGTCGCCATCTTAGTATAACATCCGTGTCCACTTGGGACATCCCGCAGTAAGTAGCTCAAATTGTTCCTAGTATTGTAGTTGCTCGTGATGTGGTATTGTATTGTAGTTTGGCAGTTAATATAGCAGAAGCATGTCCAGCTCATAAAAAATATTTATTTCCTCTTTACACCTCTACAACATGTGTTAATTTGTGTTCCTTAGTTAGTGAAACCATTGTGCTAGTTTCCCAACACTTGTTCGATAACCATGAGAGAACATATCCTTCTATGTGTCACTGTAACACTTATTTTCTCATAAGGACCCTCGATAGGCTCTCCGTCAAGACCAAATGCACCTTTGGGGGTTATCATAGCACAAGGAATGTTTCTCATATTTTTCTAGCTTTCATTAGCATCTGGGTATTTTCAAGTCAAAATCCATGGAGAACGCATTATGGACATCTTAAAACCTTCAATGATTATTTTATATTATCTCATTGGGTTCTGTTGTCCTTACGCACTCGACTTCAAGAATCATTAACTATGTCATTGACATGCGCCGGCAATCCTTCTATCCTTGGCATTCCACCTCCCTGAGTGGATAGGTGTTCTAGTTGTCTTTCTTCTTGGAGCATCATCTTGATCATTAGAACTCCTCTAACCAATACATGATTTCATTCTAATATTAAGATGTCCTAGCTATGTGGTTTCACTCGCGAAAGGTTGAGATTAGATGCTTTCAGATTTTTGCACATATCATGAGCATATTAATTTGGAAGACAAGTTGTCGTATCTTTAGTTCTCTCATATAGGATAAATTATCAGGAAGGGTTAACCTGTTTGAAATATGATAATCTCATAAGTGTTCAACTTCTTTTCATCCTCATAGGCTTGTGGCATAGATTCCTTGCTTCGGTTAATGTTAGGAGTGTTATTCAACTTCATGTATTTGGAAACCCATATCACATTGAAGGTGCCAGAGCATTCTCATTCTTGATAAATGGATTTTCCCTAAACTCCAAGGGACGACTGGGTCACATATTTGAATATTCCTCCTTAATGATTCCTATTGCCAATGTACTAGTTACACATTTGCCTTGTTTGTCTAATAATGGATGTCGTCACAATGATTAACCATGTAAGTATTGTTAGTAGTAATCTTCGTGCCTCTTAGCATATAACCTCATGAAATACTCTACTCAACACATTAATGGATTCCTAAATAATTCCAGCCCGATCCTAGAATCCATTTCTCATCATTATATTAAATCAATTGGGTATTAAAGGTTCAAACATGTCAAATACGAATCATCACTTTGTGGTCACATATATTCGATAGGTAAATTTATGGTCAATTTATGATAACACATCTTAGATTAACTGTTGAAGGTAATCAAGGGTTTACTGTGAGCATTCGCCTAGAGATTTAGAGTTTAGGAGGGTGAATAGGTTAATCTCAAATATTTTCCCCCTGAAGATGTCATGTGAATTGATAATGAAGGCGTCATAAGTGAGTTTCACATTACGCCGCACTATGAGTATGATGTTTCCCCATCATTGTTCTCCCTATATTATCTGTTTTCATGTGTCTATGTGTAAGAAGGTAGTTGGAAATCCTTTGGGCATCATTCCAGTTGAAATTATTGAAGGAGAAGCTAATGGATAGTTAGCCTATGAAGGGTATCTATTTGTCATCCTTGTTAGGTATGTTTGGGGGTGTACATTGTTTCCGCGAATGTTTCATGGTGAAGTCTGTAAGTATAAGAGGCCACATTGAAGGCCGAAAGCGTTGTGGAAATAAAATATTTTCTCTTGATTATATAACAATTCGTTTTGATTTGAAAACTACCTTATAGGTGTTATGATTTAAAAATGTGCTGTTCATGTTCCGGTATTATTAATGGTAAGATTAGTGTTATAGAAATATGCATGGTGGTGCATTATTTAGTTGTGGATGAGTTGTTAGGATGTTTTGGTAGTTCTCTGGCATGTGGATAGGCCTAGTTACAGAGGAGATGCTGCTGAAATTTCTAAAAAAATTTGGAGTTAGTCAAAATTTAGAAATTTGAGGTAGGTTAAAAAAGGATATGTTATGTTAGGTTTTTGGGGCGGGCTCTACCTCTCATTCGGGACGAATAATCCTAAGCGGGGCAGAATGTAAGGCCCTGGAAAATTTTGCTATGTAATTTAGGATTTCGAGATGCCATGTATGCTAATTATAATATTTTATGTGCTATTAACATGAAGGGCATCAATTGGATTTGGGAAATAAGTATATAAGTATTATAATAAATAATTTGCGGTCTAATGGGAGGACTAAGACTAAGTCAGGATAGAAAATTTCATAATAGTCTAAAATTCCAAATGAGTTCTCATAAGTCCCTAGTTTGAACGAGCATATATATACATATATATATATATATATATATATATATATATATATATATATATATATATATATATATATATATATATATATATATATGGTTTTGTGTGATGGAAAACCTATCAGCTGAAAGGTCTTCGAGTCTAGTTTCCAACTCTTCAAACCGTTTGTCATTTGGGCATTCTTACACACAGTTATGATCAAATTACCAAAGGTTGTAAAAATGCGATCATGCATCAGTTCTAAGATCGCAAAACCATTATGCGGACCGCATAATTGATCTGCAACCACAAATATGGTCGCAAACTGGACCACTGTAGCCCAGTTTTGGGCACCAGTTTTGTGATGCATTTTGCGACCCACGTTCTTGTTTTGCGGTCCATTATGCGGCCGCAGACCCGATTTCTGAGGCTTATTTTTCCTATTTTTATAACTGTCACGCCCCAAAACCCGAGGAGCGCGACCGGCGCTTAATCGAGTAAACCCGACTGAGCAAGCCTAACACGTTTCATACATACTACGCAATCTTTAAATAAATAGGACATATACATCATTAATCAAATTCTATAAACAATGTTTAACGATTGCCATTTCAATTCCATTAGCAACTTCTTTCATAATTTTGAAGATATACAAGTTCTATACATTATTGCAAAATATCAATATTTCTATTTTTATTCCAATAACCGGAGCTACCCACAACCTGTCTACGGAGCCCCTAAAACAACTGAAGTGTAATGTAATATGGAAATGCCAGTAGCAAGGATCCGGCTATACTTCAAATACAAAGTACATGATGAACAGATGAAACAGGACTCCGAAACGAAGGGGGGCTCACCAAGTCAGCTGAAAGGATGATGCGGCACTAGTTGCGACCAACACTGCCTGCTATAGAACATACCTACATCCATTTAAAGATGTAGCACCACCAGCAAATGGGACGTTAGTGCCATCGAATAGCACTAGTATGTATAGCTAAACACCATCTAGTTAGAAATAACTTTCATACAATAATAAGGAAATCACAAATACAAATCAAACACTCTAAATGATCACAACATTATCAAATAAAAAGAATCATGCAATTTTCACATCATTTTCCCATAGCTTTTAGTTTGGGGCACTTCATACTGTTCAACATTGTTCACAATACCATCGCTATCTTAAGCGGAGTCCGATCTTGACCCGATCGGCTTGGTCGCGTCATTCGAGACATATATTTCACTCAAAATCTCATCCCCCTTTTTTTCTGGAATTCATTCACAATACCACCGCTACCTTGAGTGGAGTCCGATCTCGGCCTGATCGGCTAGGCCGCCTTACCAAGGCATTGTTCCCTTCTCATTAGCCATTTTGTTTCACATACATCATTTCATAGGCACTTGGGGCCAGAATGTATCACATCATTCTTGGCACTAGGCTACATTTTATATCATTCCCTATTTCAATATGAGCTTTGCCATTTAAGACAATAGGTGCACACAAGAGCCAATAGAAATTTTAAGCATCATAGATGGCACAATATATAGAGCTTCAATCTCAATTTAAGGTCTAAGCATTTCAATACATGATTCATATTCCTTACACATTTTCAAGTTATCAAGAATAGCTCATTGATCACGTTGGAATACATCTTTCACAAATATAAGGTAGCAACCCCAAATTCATGTGGAACGATAATCAATTTAACAATTTAACTTTAACCATACCATATTCACACAAACACTGACGAAGCTTAATTTCTAAAAGACAGAGTTTTAGCCATACATACCTTAATAAAGCATTACGTACCCCTTACAAAATTTCCAAACTCTTGGCACTTCGATCTATTGTACAAGAATTACAAATTGAACCAAGAATTAGGGACAAGGTTAGGATTCCAGCTCGTTCGAGCATATTATTAAGCACTAAGGGTGCACAGTGATTCTAGACCCCTTTTTTGTGAGAGATTTCTATCATTTTATACCCCAATTGCTATCTTCTTAGTACACAACCTCCCAACACTCTATGATCTAATATGCATGCAAGAAATCCATTCTTATACCCATGCACCCACTTTCTAATCACTTATTTTAATGGAGATTTCGAAATTATAGATGGGGGTAAAAGTTCATACCTCTTGGAATGAAGTTTTAGGTTCCTCACTTGATTATCTTCAATATTTCAACTAGGATACATGGAGTAATTTTGACGGGAAACACTTTCCTTCTCTTAGAGCCCTCTATCCCCAAAAATTGGACATATTGACTGAGTTTGCGGCAGAAATGCGGTCCGCATTCACGTTCTGCTATCGCAAAGTGCACCGCAAAACTGACCTTTACAAAATCCAAAGGAAACTATGCGATGACTATGTGGTGCGCATTTTTATTATGCGATCGCATAGTTGACTCCAATTTTGGCCAACACACTGCCTCGCTCTGCGGTAGATATGCGGTCCACATACCTGATATGCGACCACATTATAGATCGCAAAATTGCACTTTTTCTGGAAAACATTATTTCTTTACTTTTTAATGCATATCTTAGTGTAAAAGGGTCTGAACTGCGCCGAGCTTACACATCTCTAACACATATTCCTATTTTGGCACTACGAGCTTCCGGGTTTATAGTAAAAATCTTTCACGGGCCTCACACCACCTTACTTAGTATATGACTCATACACTTGTTTACCAAATCAAATTGATGCCCACCATGTTAATAGTACATAAGATGTTATAATTATCCTAAGTGGCATCACGAAATCCTTGTTTACTTAGCGAAATTTTTCGGGGCCTTACATTCTCTCCCATTAGGATCATTCATCCTCGAATGAGGAGTAGAGTCCGACTTAAATGCTTAACATAATAAATCTCTTTTCTCACCTACCTCAAGTCCCTAAATTTTGTCTAACTCCTAAATTTTTCAGAAATTTAGGTAGAGTCTCCTTTGTAACTAGGACTATCCACCTGCTAGGGAACCACAAAAACAATCTTAAAAATACATCCACAATTCGACAAAGCACCACAATGTATATATCAATAATATGAATCTTAGCATTACAAGCACTGCATTGTCATAACAACACATAAACATGGACTGTATATTTTTAGATCATAACACCCATAAGCTACCTTTCAAGTCAAAGCATATTGATATGCAATCAAGCGAAAGTATTTTACTTCCACTACACTTTCGGCCTTCAAGGTGGCCTCCTCGACTCGTAAGCTTTGCCATAAAACATTCACAGATGCAATCTCAACTTCTAAACTTATCTACAAGGATGGCAGCTAGACATCTCGCATAAGCTAACTATCCATCAGCATTCACCTTCAATAATTTACACAGGATGATACACAAATGATCTCCACCTACCTTCTTAGACATAGACATGTGAATACACAAAATATACGACGAACAACCATGGGAAACTTCATACTCCTATTGTGGCCTAATATGGAATACACTTACGCAACCTTTATTATCAACACACATAACATCTTCAGTGGAAAATATTGAGAATAACCTGTTCACCCTTTTAAACTCTAAATCTCTAGGCGAACCATCACACTAAACCCTTGATGACTTTCGACTGTTAATATAATATGTGCTATCATAACTGACCATAAAGTTACCTATCAAATATATGTGATCACACGAGGATGCTCTCTCTTTGACATGTTTGAACTTCAATATCCAATAGATCCAATACAGTAAGGAGCAACAGAGTTCAAGATTGGGCTGGAATTATTTAGGAATCCATTTATGCGTTGAGCAGAGTATTTCATGATGTTACATACTAAGAGATACTGGGAATCCTATTAATGATGTTGACATGGTTTAGTCCAGGTGACTACATTAGTTATTACACAAATAAGCCATAGGGGTAACTCGTACATTGACAATAAGAACCATTAAGGAGGCATATTCAAGCACATGACCCAGTCGTCTTCCGGAGTGTAGGGAAAATCCGTTTATCAAGAATGATAATACACTAGCACCTTGAATGCGATCTGGGTTTTCAAAATACATGAAGTTGAATTACACTCTTAACATTAACTGAGATAAGGAATCTATGCCACAAGACCATGAGGATGAAAAGAAGTTGAACACTTATGAGATTACAATATTTCAGACAGCTTAACCCTTCCTAATAATTGATCATATATGATAGAACTAAAGATACGACCACTTATCTTCCAAATCAATATGCTCATGTTATGTGCAAAAATCTGAAGGTATCTAATCTTAACCTTTCACGAGTGATACCACATAGCATAGGAAATCCTACCATATGAGTGAAATCATGTATTGGTTAGAGGAGTCCAATGGTTGACGTAATGCTCCAGGAAGAAAGACAATTAAAGCTCATATTCTCCTTAAGGAGTTGAATTGCCAGGGGTAGCAAAATTTCCCGCACATGACAATGACGTTGTCAATAATCCTTGAAGCCGAATGAGTAGAATTCCACATCACCCATCCAATACAACCCATTTAAGACTTTTTGAAAAAGGAGATGCACTTTTGTTTGAAATCATGGCAATACAAGTTTGAACTTATGGGAAATATTTACTTTTGGAACCCATGAAACAAGCCCACATAGCCCAAGAAAATCAATAACAATGGTCAGAAAGTACTTAAAACCATTACGAGGTGGTATGAAACAAGGCCTCAAAGTGCCCACATGAATAACTTTGAAAGAATGAGACGTCTTAATGTATTTATCGGGGAAAAGTAACCTAGGCTATCTAGTCACATGGACACGTAGAGCAGGTAGATGATTGTTTAGGATAACATCTCATAAAGAGTGCGAGCTATATCTTTTTATCCTAACAAAAGGGACATGTCCCCATCCTTAATGCTATAAGACTTCCTCTTTGATACCATGAAACATAAATGCATTTTACAATGAGAGTTATCAAATGAAGTAGGTAGTAGGGTAGCAAAACTAATGAGCACCATTGGGAATCAACAAGCTTAAACTAAGTTGAAGACATTAGAAGTCTATAGTAAAGGGGAATTTACCCACTTTCAGTGTCCTTTTAGAAAAGGGGCTTGTAGAGTACATTAAACAAAATGAGGTGAATTTAATTGAATCGTATAGTTGGATAACTAGAGAGACATTGAGATAATATCGCGTTAAAGATTACGGGTAAACAACACATGATTCAAGACAAATGAAAAGAAAGTGAGAGGGCCTTATGGAAGTAACCTTAACATTGTAACCACTAGGAATGGTGGTAACATAAAGCGATTATGAGAAGCTACATTTTTTTTAAAGAAGATCTCTCTATGTAGTCACGTGATGTATAGCTCTAGAATTAAAAAATCCAACTATGGTTAGCAACTCAACATCAAAATGAAGCATTATAGCACACTTCTTGTCACGACCCAATTCCCGACCACGACCGTGATGGCGCCTCTCCTGAAGACAAGGCCAGCCAGAACAATGCAAACACCTCTTTAAACAATCAATTAACATTAACAAATATAAAACATGCTTAATATAGCCAATAATGCGGAAATAGCGATAAAAACAAGGGAAACCATCCTGACACAACCCAAACCGGGGTGTCACAAGTCATGAGCTACTACAGATTTTGCTATAAGTCCACAAAGTATGAAGAAAACATAAATGATGTAAGATAGGGGAGACAAGGGGCTGCGGACATCAACAGCTACCTCATAACTCCAACTCGCTGCCAGGTCTAGAAGGAATCAATGCTTAGGTGCGGACTCTACTATGCCTGAATCTGCACATACGGTGCAGGGAGTAATCTGAGTACTCCGACCCAGTGAGCAATAATAATAAATAATAACCGAAGGCATGAAAACACGTAAATGCTCAAGGCAATGGTATATCAGGCAGTAAATCACTTAAAGCAGTAAAACAGTAAAGAGTCAAATGAAATTTCCTTTTAAAAATAGATAAATCAGGTAATATAACAAGTAAATAGTGAGTAGAATCTGCCCCTCGGGCCCAGTATCAATCGCTCAGAACAGTATCAGCCCCTCGGGCTCAGTATCAGTCACTCAGCATAGCATCAGCACCTCGGGCTCACTCTTAGTCACTCAGCATAATATCAGCCCCTCGGGCTGACTCTCAGATCATCTAGGTACCCGCGCTCAGTGTGGGTGTGCAGACTGCGGAGGGGCCTCTTACGGCCCAAGCGCTATATCAACATAAGACCTAAAAGCCTTCTCACATCACTCATAAGGCCTAAAAGCCTCCTTACGTCACTCAAGCAACCTCGTGGCATATAAATGTATCTCAGGCCCTCGGCCTCATATTACTCACTATATCCTCACATGTGGCCCTTAGCTTAACTCAGTCCAGAAAACATCATAAGCCCCTCGGGCATCAAGAAAATAGTAGTGCTCAACCCAAAAAATGGTGGAAATATCATTTAAGTCTCAAAATTCAATTAAAGCAGCAGAGTTTGTAAAACAGTATAGTCAACAGGACTGATTTCAAGTAGTATATAAAAATAGTGATGAAATAGTGATAAAAACCGACGAAGCATTCAAGTAGTCGGAATGAAGCCCAAAATATGGCAATAGGCCCAAGTCATGTTGATAATAAACACATCTCAGTCAAATATGCGGTAAAAAAATAAGTCGGGACGGACCAAGTCCCAATCCCCAATAGTAAACAACCCCGCGCTCGTCATTAAGCGCGTGTCTCACCTCAATATAGCACTACGTTATGCAAATCTGGGGTTTTAAACCCTCAGGATATTATTTTACTATCTTTACCCTCGAACCGGCAAAATCTCTAGCTCGCGACGCCTTTGCCCCTCAAATCGGCCTCCACGGACATCGAATCTATCCCAAATCATAGCGAATACATCACAATATGCTAAGGGAACAAAGCCCAAGCAAAAACAATCAATAACGGGCACAAATCTCGAAATTACCAAAACACGAGCCCCGGGCCCACTTCTCAAAACTCAGAAATTTTCACATCATTAGATTTCTTATCTTACCATGATTTCATACATATCAAAAGTTCTCAATTCCGACCTCAAATGGTCCTTCGAATCCCATTTCAAAAGTCCGATTTCTCAAGCCCTAGTTCTTCAATTTAGGCTTAGTTTCCATGAATTTCTAGGTGTAGTTCACAATATTATCAAGTTTTAAGACCAAGATTCATACCTCAAGTCGATTCCTCTTGAATCCCTATTCCATATCCTCCAAAAACCTCAAAAAACGAGCAGCAATGGGTGAAAATAGACCCAAAATCGCGGACAAGGTGACTTAAAAACATTCTGCCCAACACTCTAAATCCTTCTCCGCGATCGCGACCAAGGCCACGTGATCGCGAAGCACAAAAATCCAAGGCTTCAAAAATGCTCAATGAAAACGCGAGGCTCCCTCCACGAATGCGATGCTTTTTTTTCCAAACTTACGCGAAGGCGGACTAGCCTTTGCGAACGCGGAGAGAAAATCCACTGGGTCCCCAAATCATTATACGCGAACGCGTACACACAACCACGATCAAAAAGCTTCCACCTCCAAAACAACGCGAACGCGAACCTATCACTGCAAACGCGAAGAGCAAACCAGGGCCAACAAAAAATTCCTCTACGCGATTGCAAGGGACTTCACCTGATGACGAAGGCAATTTCTTCTGCAACAGTTGAGATGAAAATCTACAACTCCAAAAATGCCAAAAATGGTCTGATTGACCATCCGAAACTCACCCAAGGCCCATGGGACCTCAACCAAAAATACCAACAAGCCCTAAAACCTCATTCAAACTAGTTCTAATCATTAAAACACCTCAAACAACATCAAATTACTCAAAATTCATCGAATTCGAGCTAAGTTTCCAAAAACTTCCGAAATACACTTTTGATCAAAAACCTGACCAAACGGCGTCCGAATGACCTGAAATTTTACACACACATCATAAATGACATAACGAAGCTCCATAAACTCTCGAAATTCCTTTCCGACCCTCGTATCAATGTCTCACCTATCAATCGGAATTCGCCAAAATACTAAGCTTGCCAATTCACGCCAAATCCTTCCACAGACTTCCAAAATGCATTCCGATCGCGCTCCTAAGTAAGAAATCACCTAACAGAGCCAGCCAAATCATAAAAATTCCAATCCGAACTCATATACATATATGTCAACTCTTGGTCAAACCTTTCAAATTCAAAGCTCACAATTGAGATTGTTCTTTCAGATTCATTCTGATTTTTCCTAAAAACCAAAATCAATGATCTACATCAGTCATAATGCATTACATGGGGCAAGTAATGCCTGAGAACTGGCGATCAAAGTTCAAAAGCTCAAAACAACCGTTCCCAGATAAAATATCCCCCCCCACTTAAACACAGGTTCGTCGTCGAATGTTCCCAAAGTTGTTCTAGAAGCCAACCAATAGTTGAATAACCTTAGCAAGCATATAGCCGGGAGCAATCCCATGTCAACCTATCCCATATAGGTCAGATAACACATAGAAACTGAAATTACGCAACCCAATCTAGCTCGTGAATAATAGAACCACATTTTCACTTCTGAAACCATCAATACGATCAAAACCTCACACCTATACTTTGAATGGACTCGAACTAGCTCTAGCAGCCCATGCCTGTAACCTCAGGTGCAATTATACGATACACCACATAACTCAAACATATGTAGCAATAACTTCCATTCACAACGGCTGTCCACAATAACGAATTACCGATAGAAAACCTCTAATCAGCTAAAGTCTCATTCCAGCACATTCATATACTACCCACGATCAATAAAACACGTAATAAACCAAAACTATTTCTCATATCAACCATTCATTAAGCCATTTCTCCTCTAGCAATTACCATAGCAAATTTTTAAGTTGAACCTTGATATTAACCTTCCAACATGCTGAAATTGAATCTGATCGTATTCATTAATGATCCAATGATCTCCTTTTATTCGACACACCACTCTGGTGACATGACACATCAAGAGAGGCCTAAGCCACAACTAACATAATACGCGCACCACTAAGCAACGTTCCGGACATACTCAATCATGAAAACAACTCAAATGAAAGAGCGGTACCTCGAGATCACCAGTACGACCATAACACAAGGCTGAGAAACCGTCTCACATAATAGAATATAACATACGAATCTAACCCTCCAAGTCATATTTCCACGTAGCTTTATCGCAATGTGCGATCCTATCCAAACACTGCTCCACATGAGACACCTCAAGTGATTATGCTCGAAATTGAAAACCAGGCACAATTTGATATCGGAAACTAAAACAAATCATTACACCCACAGTGAAACAAGTATCACATACCACGCAATTCAATAGAACATAACCAATACGCCATTCACCGAGCAACTCCCGATTACTCTTCCTGCTCGACTTCCACTATGAACCCCAATGGAATCGCACCATATGTGCACATTAGCAACAACTCATAATGTCTCGCAACACAGAAGGTAACTGATAGATCTCCCAGTTTACCAATAGGATCTATAACAATAGAATCCATATATCCCTCAACCGTAAAATTTGGAGCCTACTGAGCCAACTCAAGCTAAGACACACATCCATATTGGCCTAACAACGAACTCTTTATTAAGGAAATCCTAAAGTTGTCCTCATAACTCCTCAACTCTGTAGGTGCCCTACGATAAGGTTCCCGACACCAAATAAATACCGAAATCAACAACCTTGGCTGGCGATATGCCCGACCATAAGAAACGCATCCGAAGAGTCCCTCAATACCGGAACTGAATCAATGATAGCAACCTCTGCACTAACATCCATCACGAAGGCCCAATCAAGAAAGCCAATCATAATATCAGCCCCTTGGGCTCACTCTTAGATCATATGGGTACCCACACTCACTATGGGTGTGCAGACTCCGGAGGGGCCCCTTACAGCCCAAGTACTATATCAACACATCTCGTGGCATCATCACTCGGCACTCGGCCTCACATCACTCGGCACTCGGCCTCACATCACTCGGCCTCCCACCACTCAAGCCACTTCATGGCATATAAAGCATCTCATATCACTCAGCATATCCTCACATATGGCCCTCGGCCTGTCTCAGTCCAGAAATCATCACAAGCCCCTTGGGCGTCAGTAAAATAGTAGTGCTCAAACCAAACAACATTGGAAATATCATTTAAGTCTTAACATTTAATTAAAGAGGCTGATTTTGTAAGACAGTATAATCAATAGGGCTGCGTTCAAGTAATATATCAAAATAGTGAGGAAACAATGATAAAAGTCCACGAAGGATTCAAGTAGTCGGCATGAAGCCCAAAATATGGCAATAAGCCAAAATCATGTTGATAACAAACATATCTCAGTCAAATACACGGTAAAACATTAATCGGGATGAATAATTCACAATCCCCAATAGTAAATAACCTTACGCTCGTTATTAAGCGCGTGTTTCACCTCAATATAGCATTTCAAACCCTCAAGATATCATTTACTATCATTACTCACCTCAAGTCGGTCAAAATCCTAGCTCGGTATGCCCTTGCCTCGCAAATCAGCCTCCTCGCACGTTGAATCTAACAAAAACCACAACGAATACGTCGTAAGGGGAACATAACCCATTATGTATCACCCGGGAAAGGCCAATGTAGTGGCCGATGCTTTGAGACGAAAGGTAGTTAGTATGGGATTTTGGCGTATATTCCAGTTGGGGAGAGGCCCTTTGCAGTTGATGTTCAGGACTTGGACAATCGGTTGGTGAGACTAGATATTTCGGAGCCTAGTCGGGTGTTGGCTTATGTGGTTTCTCGAACTTCTTTATATGATCGCATCAGAGAGCGTTAGTATGATGATCCGCATTTGCTTGTCCTCAAGGACAGGGTGCAACATGATGATGCCAGAGACATGACCATTGGTGATGATGGCATGTTGAGGATGCAGGGACGGATTTGTGTGCCCAATATAGATGGGCTTCAGTAGTTGGTATTGGAGGAGGCCCATAGCTCGCGGTATTCCATTCATCTGGGTTTCGCTAAGATGTACCAGTATTTGAGGTAGCACTATTAGTAGGGAAGAATGAAGAAAGACATTATAGGATTTGTGGCTCGGTGTCTCATCTGTTAGTAGGTAAAGTATGAGCATCAGAGACCGGGTGGCATACTTCAGCGGGTGATTATTCCCGAGTGGAAGTGGGATAAAATCACTAAGATTTTGCGAGTGGTCTTCCTCGGACTTTGAAGAAGTTCGATTCGATTTGGGTGATTGTGGATCGGCTAACCAAGTCCACGCACTTCATTCCGGTATGTACTACATATTCTTCGGAGCGGCTGGCAACGATCTTTATCCGGGATAATGTCTGATTGCATGGTGTTCTGGTGTCTATTATCTCAGATATAGGTACTCAGTTTACTTTGCAGTTCTAGATAGAGGACATATCAGCGAGAGTTGGGTACACAGGTAGAGTTGAGCACAACATTTCATCCTCAGACGGACAGGCAGTCCGAGCGTACTATTCATATATTAGAGGAAATGCTGCATGCCTGTGTTATTGATTTTGGAGGTTCTTGGGATAAGTTTTTACCGCTTGCAGAGTTTGCCTATAACAACAATTATTAGTCGAGCATTCAGACGGCTCCGTATGAGGAGTTGTACGGGAGGCAGTGTAAATCTCCAGTTGGTTGGTTCGAGCCCGGCGAGGCTAGACTATTAGGGACAGAGGTTGTTCAGGATGACTTGGAGAAGGTGAAGCTGATTCAGGAGAGGCTTCGTACAGCACAGTCACGTCAGAAGAGTTTTGCAGATCGGAAGGTTCGAGATGTGTCTTATATGGTTGGTGAGAAGGTCTTGCTAATGGTTTCGCCCATGAAGGGTGTTATGCAGTTTGAAAAGAAGGGGAAGTTGAGTCCGCGGTTTATTGGCCCTTTTGAGGTACTTAGGAGGATTGGGGAGGTGGCTTCTGAGCTTGCCTTTCCACCTAGCTTGTCGAGCATGCATCTGGTATTTCATGTTTCTATGTTTCAAAAGTATGTTGGGGACCGATCCCATTAGCACGGTTCAGTTGGATGATGATTTTACCTATGATGTGGAGCCGGTGGCTATTTTGGGTCGTCAGGTTTGGAAGTTGAGATCAAAGGATATAGCTTCGGTGAAAGTGCAGTGGAGAGGTTGGCTCGTAGAGGTGGCTACTAGGGACAACAAGCGGGAGATACAGAGCAGATATCCTCACCTGTTTGAGACTTCAGGTATGTTTCTTGACCAGCTCGAGGACGAGCATTTATTTTAGTTGGGGAGGATGTGACGACCCGACCCGTCGTCACGTGATTTATTGCTTCATTTTCCCCATTATCAGCTTTTTTATGCTTCATTATTCGTATCTTATGTGATCGAGCTAGTTTGGAGAGGTTTTGGTAGGAAATGAGACACTTAGTCTCTTTAAGGAAGGTTTGGTTTGGAAAAGTCAATCGGATGTTAACTTATGAGTTATAGGGCCCGGATGTGATTTTCGGTGATTCGGTTAGCTTCGGGGGATGATTTGTTACTTAGGAGCATGATCAGAATTGATTTTGGAGGTCCGATGTTGAATTAGGCTTGAATTGGCGAAGTTAGTATTTTGGCGATTTCCGGTTGATAGGTGAGATTTTGATCCGAGGGTCGGAATGGAATTCCGAGAGTTTATGTGGTTTCGTTAGGTGATTTGGGATGTGTGAAAAATTTCAGGTTATTCGGAGGTGTTTCTGTCAGGTTTTTGATCAAATTCGAGTCTCGGGAGTTTTATAAGAACTTAGGCTTGAATCCGATGTAATTTGATGGTTTTGGTGTTGGCTGAGGTGTTTTGATGATTGGAGCAAGTTTGAATGATGTTTTAGGATGGGTTGGCACTTTTGGTTGAGGTCCCGGGGGCCTCGGTGTTATTTCGGATGGTTATCGGGATGAGTTTTGGACTTGTAGCCTTTCTGAAAATTTTTGGTTATGGTATTTCCGCACCTACGGAAAAGATATCATAGGTGCGGTCCCGCAGATGCGGACAATAGATCGCAGGTGCGAGATTGGCTTGAGAGTGCTAGTTTCCGTTGATGTGGAGGACGAGCCGCATCTGTGGTATCGCGGATGCGGCAATGGCATCGCAAATGCAGATTTTAGGTAGGTGGGAAATTCCGCAGAAGCGGATGGTAGCTGCAGATGCGGATTTGCGACCGCATAAGCGGTCTTGTCTTAATTGAACGACCGCAGAAGCGAAAGAGTTCCGCAGAAGAAGAAACCGTAGACGCGGTGCTTGGATCGCAGATGCGAAAAATGTCTAGGCAGAAGGGTTCTAAAGTTTCATTTTGTTCCGCGAGCTAAGCTATTGTTCCACTAATTTTTAGCATCCTTAAGATCTTTTGGACGGGAATTGAAGACGGTTTCGACTGGGTTGATTGGAGGTGAGTTCTATGAGCTAAATACATGATTTAATTGTAGAAGCAACCTAGAAATTCATGAAAAATTATCAAAAAGGGGGAAGAACTAGGGCTAGGGTTTTGAAATTTCAAATTGGGTTTTGATGGGTCATTTGAGCTCGGATTTGGGAGTTCTTGATATGTATAGACTCGTGGAGAGATAAGGAATCCCGTTGATGTAAAATTTTGTGAAATTCAAGAAGTGGGCCCGGGGCTCGGGTGTTCCAAATTTTTTGATTTTTGATGTTTTTCGATTCTTTTCAATTGGGTTATGTTCCCTTATCCTATTGTGACGTATTCGTTGTGATTTTGGTCAGATTCAACGTGCGAGGAGGAAGATTTGCGAGGCAAGGGCATAGCGAACTAGGATTTTGGTCTGCTTGAATTGAGTAATGATAGTAAATGATATCCTGAGGGTTTGAAACCCCGGATTTCCCCAACGTCGTGCTATATTGAGGTGAAACACGCGCTTAGTGACGAGCGCAGGGTTGTTTACTATTTGGGATTGTGACTTGGTCCGTCCCGACTTATGTTTTTGCCGCATATTTGACTGAAATGTGTTTATTATCAACATGACTTGGGCCTATTGCCATATTTTAGGCTTCATGCCGACTACTTGAATCCTTCGTGGGTTTTTCTCACTGTTTCCTCACTATTTTGATATACTATTTGAACTCGGTCCTGTTGATTATACTGTTTCACAAACTCAGCCATTTTAATTGAATTTTGAGACTGAAATGATATTTCCACTTTTGTTTGTGCTGAGCACTACTATCTTATTGATGCCCGAGGGGCTTATGATGTTTTCTGGACTGAGTGAGGCCGAGGGCCACATATGAGGATATGCTGAGTGGTATGAGGCCGAGGGCCTGAGATACATTTATATGCCACGAGGTGGCTTGAGTAACGTGAGGAGGCTTTCAGGCCTTACGAGTGATGTGAGAAGGCTTTAAGGCCTTATGAGTGATGTGAGAAGGATTTCAAGCCTTATGTTGATATAGCGCTTCGGCCGTAAGGAGGCCCTCTGGAGTCTGCACACCCATAGTGAGCGCGGTACCCAGATGATCTGAGAGTGAAACCGAGGGGCTGATATTATGCTAAGTGACTGAGAGTGAGCCCGAGGGGCTGATGCAATGTTGACTGACTGATACTGAGCTCGAGGGGCTGATACTGTTCTGATCAATTGATACTGGGTCCGAGGGGTAGATTTCAACTCACTATTTACTTGTTGTTTTACCTGATTTACCTGTTTTTAAAAGGAAATTTCATTTCACTCTTTATTTTTTTACTTCTTTAAGTGATTTACTGCCTGATATAGAACTGTCTTGTGCATTTATGTGCTTTCATGCCTTTGGTTATTATTTATTATTAATACTCACTAGGTCAGAGTACTCACATTACTCCCTGCACCATGTGTGCACATTCAGGCATAGCAGAGTCCGCACCTGAGCACTGATTCCTTCCAGACCAGGCAGCGAGTTGGAGTTACGAGGTAGTTGTTGATGTCCGCAGCCCCTGGTCTCCCCTATCTTACATCATTTATGTTTTTTTCAGGCTATTGTATCTGATATCATACTTTGTGGACTTATATTAAACTCTGTAGTAGCTCACGACTTGTGACACCCTGGTTTGGGTTGTGTCGGGATGGTTTCCCTTGTTATTATCGTTGTTTCCGCATTATTGGCTATATTAAGCATGTTTTAGATTTGTTAATGTTAATTGATTGTGTAAAGAGGTGTTTGTGTTGTTCTAGCAGGCCTTGTCTTCATCAGAGGTGCCATCACGCCCGGGGTCGGGAATTGGGTCGTGACAAGTTGGTATCAAAGCTGTCTTGAGCTTCTGAAATCTCTCCTTGCACTCGTCCGACCATACAAATGGAGCACCCTTCTGTGTACACTTGGTCAAGGGCGATGCTATAGAGGAAAATCCCTGAACAAACCCGCGATAATAACCTACCAAACTAAGAAAACTACGAATCTCTGTGGCTGAGGTCTGTCTAGGCCAACTCTGAACCGCCTCTATCATCTTTAGGTCGTGGTTATCACAGTTCTCAGCAGAGTCAGCCTACACTCATCCCTCTTCCGGTACAAAGTTCATCTCGTGCCCCGTTTGTTCAGGATTTTTCTACCCAAACCCCGATCTGATCGTGATGGCGCCTCTCGTGAAGACAAGGCCAGCCAACTATCACATTTCACCTTTTCAGAATAATTAATATTAATAAACAGTTTTAGCATGATTAAATAACCATAAATTAAGCAAAAAATTTCTTGTAAAGTGCGGAATACAACCCAAACATAGCCCGATACCGGGGTGTCATAAGTCACGAGCATCAAATAGAGTGTAGATACAACCACAAGGTATAAAATATACAGAACAGGAATAATGAACAAAAGGGAGAAAAGTGGTGCTGCGAACGCTGGCAGCCACCTCGCTAAAACTAGAATAACTCTGCCTCTGAACAGCCAAAACCCACTACTGGATGTATTAATACCTGCATCTGCACACAAGGTGTAGGGAGTAAAGTGAGTACTCCAACACAGTGAGTAATAAAGGTAAATAACAACCGAGCAGCAAGAAATCACGTAAAGCAACCGACATGCTGTATATAAGTAGTGTAGAACTCTTTTAGAAAAATAGTAAAGCTGTGAAATATTTATAAATATCTTAGCTCAGTTTAAACCTCTTCTAAAAATGACTTTTTCAACAGTTACGCAATGATTGCAAAACAGTCAGTGCCGATAAGCACAGAAAATCCGCACCTCGCGCACAAATACCACAGTATAACAGATAAAATGACAAGTACATATAAAAGATGAACATATAAAAGTTCTCTCCTTGGGAAATATCTCAGAATATTATCAACCCCTCGGGCTACCTTACAATCACTTGTATCAGCCTCTCAGGCTACCTTATTTAAGGCCCCGGAAATTTTCGCTAAGTAATTTAGGATTTCATGGTGTCACGTAGTCTTATTATGATATTTTTATATGCTTCAAATGGTGTACATCCATTGGATTTGGTAAATATGTATATAAGTCTTATGCTAAGTAATTTGGGATCCAAGGAAAGGCCTATGTCTAAGAAAAATTGGAAAAAAAGTCCATAATAGGCTAAAATTCCCAACGGTCTTGCACTACTCCATACTTTGAACGATAATATCTAAATATATATAGGGTTCTAGGTGATGGATAACCTATCAAATGAAATTTCTTTGAGTATAGTTTCCAATGCTTCGAACCGTTCGTCATTTGGACATTCCTACACAAACTTATGATCAAATTACCAAAAGCTTGAAAAATGCGATTTTGCGTGAAATCTGCGATCGCAGATTTAACTCTGTGGACCGCATAACCATTTTGCGATAGCAGAATTGTCGCAGAATGAGGCAAAACAGCCTAGTTCTGGGCAACGAGTTCTACGATGAATCTGCGGCCCGCATACCCATTCTGCGGTAGCATACTTGACTTCGAAGGGTTAATTTTCTAATTTTTATAACCCGACCCCATTTTAATATATAGCCTTTGGGGCTTCATTTGGGGTCATTTTCTACTGATTTTAGAGAGAGGTGAGAGCATTTTAGAGAGAGAAGGAGGAACCCAACATTTAAATCATCCAAATCTTGCATCAATCTTCAAGACTCAAAGAACCCAATCACAAGTTCTTCATCCAAGAGGTAAGATTCTATACCCTAGGTTTTAATTTCGAGTTTGGAGTATAAGATGGGTTGATGAGGTATGATTCTTGGGTGTATTAGTATTGTGTATACATGCATGTCCAATCTAGGTTTATGGGAAGATTGTTTAACATAAATAAGTAAGATTTGGTTGGGGAATGAAGGAAAATCATGAAAAAAGAGATTTGAGATTAAGATGCTCATCTAATATTTGATAAAATGCTCAAATGAGCTAGAGTTATGCATATCTTTCTAATTTTTGCAAAATTTTGCTATGTCTCAAAATAGATTGAAGTTGCTAGAATTTTCGGAATGTTGTAGTAACTTAAGGAAAAGCTCTTTGAGGTATGTATGGCTAACTTTGACCTTTGCAAAATCACCTTGTTTGGTGTACGAATATTTGGTATGTGATATATACGTGGATTGTTTGTGAAATTCTTGTGATTTGCTTGATTTGAGTATTTTTGGTTAAGTCTCCCGATATAATGGTGCAAGTAATTAGCAATAAACTAAATGTGTGATTGTGAAAGAGTTATGTGGTAAGAGCCGAGAAACAAATTATGGGAGGAAATCGTAAATGATGCAATTGGAACAACTATGGTAATAACATATTTGGCTTGTTGTGGGTAATTATTGTGGTGACTTAAATTGCATATGAATTATTGAAAATGATGGACAATGGTATTGATGGTTATGGGAATTCTTTGTGAATTGTTGTTGTTACTTCTTGAGAAGTGTTGTTGTTGTTCTCTGTGAATTGTTGTTGTTGTGTTGTTTGTGATTTGTAACTGTACGGTGAGATCGGGTTGCGCGCCGCAACACGAAGTTATAAGGTGTGGGTTGTGGCGATAAGGGTGGCCGAGGTAATAAGGGTGGAAAAGTGATCGAAATCACTATTGAAATAAATATTTGAGCAAATTGTGAAATCATTGGTGTGGAATTGTGGAAGGTGGAAAACAGGAGAGATTGAAAACTTGTTTGGCTTGATTGTTTCTTTTTTCTTGTGCATTTGATTGTTGTTTCTGTTAATGTTACCTACTTATGTATGATTTGAGTTTACTTGAAAGTTTGTTCATACATACCAGTACAATTCAAATGTACAGACGTCCCTTTTTGCCGGTGGCGCTACATTCGTGTTATGATTATAGGTAGATCCATAGTAGGTACTCCAGTCCACCGACCGTAGCTCCTCATCACTTCCCGTCAGCTGATTCGGTGAGCCCCTTTCCTTTTGGGGCCCTATGTGGCTCATGCCACTTCTGTTTTGGGATCTTGTTTTAATGTTTGTATAAGGTATAGCCGGAGCCTTGTTGCTGACATTTCCATATTATTCTTCAATTGTATTTAGAGGCTCCGTGGACAGGTTATGGGTAGTGTCGGGCATGGGAATTTAAAAGAGAAATATTGATGTTTGGCAATGATGTATAAAACTTGTAATACCTTTATTATGGCGAATGAAGTGCTAATGAAAATGAAATGGAAATCGTTATTGATATGTTTATAGAATTTGGTTAATGGAGTCCATCTCCTAATTATTCTTGAGTTAGCTTGGGTAGAATGAGACCTAACAGACTTGCTCGGTCGGGTTTACTCGGTTGAGCGCCGGTCGCGCTCCTCGGATTTTTGGGGCGTGACACTCATAATCACTCGTATCAACCCCTCGGACTCACTCTCAGAATAATATCAGCCCCTCAGGCTCACTCTCAGAATAATGGGTACCCGCGCTCATTGTGGGTGTGCAAACTCCGGAGAGGCCCCTTACGGCCCAAGCGCCATATCAAGCCACCTCATGGCATCATCACTCGGCACTCGGCCTCACATCACTCAAGCCACCTCGTGGCATACAATGTATCTTAGGCCCTCGGCCTGATATCACTCAGCATATCCTCACATATGGCCCTCGGCCTCACTCAGTCCGAAAATCATCACAAGCCCTTCGGGAATTTGTAAAACAGTAGTTCACAGTCCAAAATATCAATTGAGTTTCAAATCTGAGTAAAAATGGCTGAGTTTGTAAAACAATAGATATCAACAGGACTGAGTTCATGTATAAGTCAAAACAGTGAGGAAACAGTGATAAAAACTCCCCGAAGGGTTCAAATAATTGGCACGAACCCCAAATATGGCAGTCAACACATATCATGATGATAACAAATATGTCTCAGTCAAATACGCGGTAAAATCATCAATGGGGACGCATAAAGACACAATCCCTGGTACAACATAACCAATATGCCATTCACTGATCAACACCCAATTATTCTTCCGGCTCGACATCAACTATGAACCCCAACAAAACCACACCATATGTGCCCAAAACCAATAAATCATAATGTCTCGCAACACAGAAGGCAACTCATAGATCTCCCAGATCGCTAATAAGCTCAATAATGGTCGAATCAGCCTATCCCTCAACAATACAATTCGGGCCAACCAAGCCGACTAAAGTGAGAACACACATCCACATTGGCCTGCCAATGAATTCCTTACCAAGGAAACCTGAAGTTGTTCCTTCCACCACTATAACATCTGTCAGTACCATACGATACGGTGCCCGGCACCAAATCAATACCGAAATCGACAACTCTGCTCGACGACATGCTCGACCACAGGAACACATCCGAAAAGTTCCTCACCACCAAAACTGAATCAATATGAGGAGCCTCAGTACTGATACCCATCACAAGAACCCAAATAAGAAAGGCAATCCTTCCTAGCCAACCGCTGGTTCTTCGAAACATAAGCCACTCCAATAGAACATAATCCGACGCACCTCGCCACTCAACCCATGGCATTTCCAGCATAGCCCAAAGCGCAATAGTCCAGAATGACCCAACACGGAGACAACCAGTCTAGACCCCAATATCACATCCGGAATCTAACATACCATACAAAGAAAGATCAACTCGGGTCTCTAAATCTCAGTAATCACTAAACACCACTGATACACCGGATCTACAATCACAATATAGCCTAAATATGAGAACTTTCTTCTACAAATTCACACAGCACATCAATCCCCCTACCTCATCTCAATTTCGCCATCCGAATATATGCCACACCTCTAATACCCAATCATTCCACGATAGATACACTAAAACTTCCATGTGCCACCAAGCAAACCCGATATCACTAGTCGATCTAACAAGAAAGTACTGCAATACTACCGAAGTGCCATCAACTTAATCACATTACCCTTTTCCTTAACATATACTATCGTCAAATCACTCACAATTAGCAGTACCATTTCCTTAATCATCTGAGGCTACCTGCTGCATAAAAGTTTTATGAACTCCCTTTCGGCACTGAACTATAACCCATCTAGCCAAGAACTTCCATTGATCGCATCTAGAATAAAATCATTAAGCATCCCGTGCCTCTCACACTCATAGAAAATACACATCTCCAACCACGGTAGAAATCAACAAGAACTCTTCTAACTCTATTTGCACAAACGAAACCGCCAGGATTGAATCTTTCTATCTAGACCAAGCTAAGAAATCTGTCCAAAACCCAAGAGCATTATTGCAAAATGCCTATAGAAACTCATTACCTTGAACACACACAAAGATTTAATCATATCCTTACCTTACCGATCTGGTCTACTATCAAGCTACTCCATCTATCTAAATTTCCTTCTGATTCATTTTCAACCTGATATCCTCCTTTATTGTAGCACCACAATTCCTCAGCCCAGGCTCACCATACTAGACCCAATCATAAAACCACACTGTCTAGGACCCATAAGCCACTGAATACTCTTTCAAATATTCCCAGAAACACCATATTCCAGAATACTTTACTCTGAAGAACTTCCCGAAAACCTAAATCATTTACCTCTACTTCCCTGATACAGATACATAGAATCCCATAATTAACATAGAATTACCACAATTCTGAACCTCTTCCAATGAAAACATAGTTTCTAACCACACATGCAACTTTGAAATACCTGATTATTTCTTGTAGAATCTCGAATGTATTGGAGCCATCCTCCCGAGTCATCCACTCTTAATTAAACTGCAATTTACTTGACCTAACAAACAGAACCACCCGTGCCTCATTGGCACTCTGATACCGCAAAATGAAATCCTCATCCCAATACAACCAAGCAACTTCCTGCTCTATGCGCCGAGCATTCTTTACCAATAACACTCTAGGCATTCCGTGATTCTCATACCCTATGAAGCATAATATAACCTTTGTCAAACGTTTCCTTTACTCTAGCCATAACTAATTCACTCGCATGCCCCAAGTTGGAACCAATATAGCACCTAACCGTGCAATCAACTGCTCACAGCAGACTCCCCTATAGATCAAGATACACTCAATAACTCATAACACTTTTACTTTATTGATTCCACAATACCATAGTGAGATTATACTCAAATCATTTATAAGTTTTTAAAGCACAGATCATCCAGTACTGTAAATCTTCTGCAAATCCCGCATTCATCCCCGCAACTGTTAAGCCCACTCTCTTAAGCGACCCGAAATTTCAAATTTCAACATGTACCCTTCAATTACACATGAGATCTTCTAACATACACATAAGGATCACACCATATCAGAACACTCTGCAAGAGATAACCCATCTGCTTTGCCTCAATATAACATTTCCGTATACCTTCCACCATCATACACATTACACAGCCACTTAGTCTTCCTTATTCTGAAATCATAACTCAATATGAAATTTATTTCACCCACAACCGGAAAACCTCAAAAGATCCTTCACATGCCCATAAGTCGGGGATATACATCGAATCATGACGGAATTCAAACACCTAATAGTTCTTCTATCATCCAGCAGACCTTCCTCATCACTTCCAAGTTACATAGATACATCTCGCAGTACTAACATACTCATCACATGGCTATCCAACCATTACTTCCACTAATAGGGACAATACCAAACATATAAGTTCAAAATAATTACTCACACAATCAGCACCTCGGTGCTCAAGCCATAGGCAAAGATCCGGCCTCAAGTCCTCCAGACTGGCTCAACATCAACTCACAGAGATCACATCTCGCCCCTCAATCGGGGAATCATAAACCATCAAGACACATCTGATACTGAGCACTCATGCGCGCATGCGAACACGTGGAAGGAATTTCAAGAGTTACTTTTCCAGCTGAATCAAGGAACCATGATAAGAATTCAAGAATGTGAAGTTTTGCTAAAGGTTCTGCAGCCTCTCGAGGATAAATACAGACGTCTCCGTACTGATCCGCGAGACTTTACTAAACCTGCTCATGACTCGTGAGACCTATGTAACCTAGGATCTAATACCAACTTGTATAGAATTGCCTTGTGCATTTATGCATTTTTATGCCTTCAGTTTATATTTATTATTATTACTCACTAGGTCGAAGTACTTACATTTCCACCCTCACCATGTGTGCAGATTGAGGCATTGCAGAGTCCGCACCTGAGCACTGATTCATTCAAGACCAAGCAGCAAGTTGGAGTTACGAGGTGGTTGTTGACTCCGCAGCCCCTTGTCTCCCTTATCTTACATCATTTATGTTTTCTTCAGACTATTGTATCGGATATCATACTTTGTAGACTTATAGCAAACTCTGTAGTAGCTCATGACTTGTGACACCCCGGTTTGGGCTGTGTCGGGATGGTTTCCCTTGTTTTTATCGTTATTTCTGTATTATTGGCTATATTAAGCATGTTTTAGATTTGTTAATGTTAATTGATTGTTTAAAGAGGTGTTTGCATTGTTCTGGCTGGCCTTGTCTTCACAAGAGGCGCCATCACGGCCAAGGTCGGGAATTGGGTCGTGACAAGTTGGTATCAGAGCGAATGCATCACAATATGCTAAGGGAACAAAGCCCACGCAACAATAACCAATAACGGGCACAAATCCCGAATTACCAAAACCCGAGCCCCGGGCACACTTCTCGAAACTCAAAAATTTTCACATCATTAGATTACTTATCTTCCAACGAGTTCATACATATCAAAAAGTTCTCAATTCCGACCTCAAATGGTCCTTCGAATCCCACTTCAAAAGTCCAATTTCTGATGCCCTAGTTCTTCAATTTTAGGCTTAGTTTCCATGAATTTCAAGGTGGATTTCACAATATAATCAAGTTTTAAGACCAAGATTCTTACCTCAAGTCGATTCCTCTTGAATCCCTCTTTCAAGTCCTCTAAAAATCACCAAAAACGAGCAGCCATGGGTGAAAATAGGCCCAAAATCGTGGACAAGGTGACTTAAAAACATTCTACCCAGCACCCCAAATCCTTCTTTGCGATCGCGACCAAGGCCACGCGATCGCGAAGCAAAAAAATCCAAGACTTCAAAAAATACTCAATGTGAATGTGATGCTCACTCCGCGAACACGATGCTCTTTTTCCCAAACTTACGAGAACGCGGACCAGCCTATGCGAACGTGGAGAACAAATCCACTAGGTCCCCAAATCCTTATACGCGAACGCGTAAACACAACCGCGATCGCGAAGCTTCAACCTCCAAAATAACGTGAACGCCAACCTATCACTGCGAATGCGAAGAGCAAACCTGGGCCAACGAAAAATTCTTTTACGCGATCACGAGGGAATTCACGCGATCGCGAAGGCCATTTTTTTTTGCAACAACTGAGATGAAAATCTGCAACTCAAAAAATCCCAAAAATGGTCCAATTGACCATCCAAAACTCACACGAGGCCCCTGGGACCTCAACCAAAAACACGAACATGCCCTAAAACCTCATTCAAACTTGTTCCAATCATTAAAACACCTCAAACAACATCAAATTACTCAAAATTCATCGAATTCGAGACTAAGTTTCCAAAAACTTCCGCAATACACTTTCGATCAAAATCATGATCAAACGATGTACGAATGATATGAAATATTACACGCACATCACAAATGACATAATGAAGCAACAGCAACTCTCGAAATTCCATTTCGACCCTCAGATCAAAATCTCACCTATCAACCAGAATTCGCCAAAATACACACCTTGCCAATTCAAGCCAAATCCTTCCATGAACTTCCAAAATGCATTCCGATCGCGCTCCTAAGTCACAAATCACCTAACAGAGCAAGAAAAATCATAAAAATTCCAATCTGAACTGATAAACAATTAAGTCAACTCTTGGTCAAACCTTTCAAATTCAAAGCTCACAATTGAGACTGTTCTTTCAAATTCATTCAGATTTTTCCTGAAACCAAAACCAATGATCTACATCAGTCATAATGTATTACACGGGGAAATTCATGCTCGAGAAATGGCGATCAAAGTGCATAAGCTCAAAATGATCGATCGGGTCGTTACACTTCTACACAACCAACTATTACCATCCAAATTGGGCGACACTATAAGACTTGTTTGAGAGAAATTTTTTGGCATATTAATGTGTTACTAGGTGTATTTCTCCTTGGTCATCCCAAAACCAAAAGGTGAGAGTTATAATGATAAGCAGATCATTGGACTAGCACACATGTAAATAATCTAATCTCGAAAAGAGATCACTCAATCTCAGCTATTGTGGCATATGATATCAACCCTTAATGAACTTGAAGTGATGTGGGAACCCAATGAGATAGTATAAAATAATTATGGAAGGTTTGCAGATGTTCATAAAGAGTTCTCCATGGATATTGACTTGAGAAATACCTATATGCTAATGAAAGACGGAAAGACAACCTCCAAATGAGCACTTGGTCTTGACGGAGAGCCTAGTAAGAGTACTTACGAGAAAGGAAGTGTTAAAATGACACATAGAAGGATATGTTCTCTCATGGTTATCGAAGAAGTGTTAGGAACTAGAACAATGAATTCACTAACTGAGGAACACAATTAACACATGGTAGGGAGGTGTAAAGAGAAAATAAACATTTGTTATAAGCTGGACATGCTTATGCTATATTAACTCCTAACTGCAATATACGACCATGCCACGGGTAACCACAATACTAGGACAAAGTGAGCTACTTAGTGTGGGATGTCCTAAGTGGACACGAAAGTTATGGCGACACAAAATCTTCCTATGACGTGGATGTGAGGATCTCAATTTTTCGAGAGACTTTATGCGCACGGTGAACATTTCGATTGACATGCACTCATGTGAGATTTTAAGGTATTCTCTTATGTTACTAGACAGTGAGAAGCTTTCATGATGATATTTGCAAGATAGTAGATTGACTGTTCAAAGCATGTAATACATATACACAACTGAGTAAAAGACTGACCCGAGAAGGATCGCAATGCTGGGATGCTTTTCATGGAACTTGACACCACATAGGTAAAATTTACAATGGTGCATGTATAGGCACAAGGAAGTAGATGTTGTCCATTTGAATAAAAAGATTCTGTAAGAAATTAATCGGATATAGTCCTTTGTTGAGAACTTAGGGAAGCAAGTCTGAAGTATTAATCCTAGAGTTATAACTCCATTCAAGGACACAATTATAGAACTCAATTCCACAAGAATGTAAATAAGAGGATTTGTAACATCGCCCTTGACCAAGTTGACTCAGAAGGGTGCTTCATTTGTATAGTCGGATGAGTGTGAGGAGATCTTTCAGAAGCTCAAGATAGCCTTGACTATAGGTCTAGTGTTAGTATTGTCATGAGCTTCAGGTTCTTATACCGTGTATTGTGATCCTTAGAGGATTCATATTAGTTGTGTATTAATATAGGAAGGTATAGATATTGTTTATGCTTGTCGTCAGTTGAAGCCCCGTGAGAAGAACTAACTTGTTCATGATTTGGAGTTGGCTTCCATTGTTCACGATTTGAAAATTTGGAGGTATTACTTGTATGGCATGTCTTGTGAGGTGTTTAGTGATCATCGTAGCCTCTAGCACTTGTTCAAGCAGAAGGATCTCGATTTGAGGCAGCGGAGATGGTTAGAATTTTTAAAGGATTATGATATCACTATATTGTATCATTCGGGAAAGGCCAATGTGGTGGCCGATGCCTTGAGCCGAAAGGCGGTGAGTATGGGGAGTTTGGCATATATTCCAGTTGGGGAGAGACCTCTTGCAGTTAATGTTAAGGCATTGGCCAATCGTTTTGTGAGGTTGGATATTTCGGAGTCCAGTCGGGTATTCGCTTGTCTGATTCCTCAGTCTTCTTTATATGATCGCATCAGAGAGCGCCAGTATGATGATCCTCATTTGCTTGTCCGTAAGGAGAGAGTTCAGCACGATGATGCCATAGGTGTGACTATTGGTGATGATGGGGTGTTGAGTATGCAGGGTAGTATTTTTGTGCCCGATGTGGATGGCCTTGGAGAATTGATTCTGGAGGAGGCCCATAGCTCGCGGTATTCCATTCATCTGAGTGCCGCGAAGATATATTAGGATTTGAGACAGCATTACTGGTGGAGAAGGATGAAGAAAGACATTGTAGGGTTTGTAGCTTAGTGCCTCAATTGTCAGCAGGTGAAATATGAGCATTAGAGACCAGGTGGCTTGATTCAGCGGATGGATATTCCAAAGTGGAAGTGGGAGCGGATCACTATGGACTTTGTAGTTAGACTCCCACGGTCTTTGAAGAAGTTCGATGCTATTTGCGTAATTGTGGATTGGCTGACCAAGTCCGCGCACTTCATTCTTGTGTGTACTACTTATTCTTCAGAGCAGTTGGCAGAGATCTATATCTGGGAGATTGTTTGTTTGCCTGGTGTGCGAGTGTCCATCATTTCAGATTGGGCCACTCAGTTTACTTTGTAGTTTGGGAGGTCTATGCAGCGAGAGTTGGGTACTCAGGTTGAGTTGAGCACATCCTTTCACCCTCAGACGAACGGGCAGTCCAAGTGCACTATCCAGATATTGGAGGACATGTTGCGTGCTTGTGTCATTGATTTCAGAGGGTCATAGGATCAGTTACTACTGCTTCTTTAGTTTGCTTACAGGAACAGATACCAGTCGAATATTCAAATGGCTCCGTATGAGGCCTTGTATGGGAGGCGATGTAGATCTCCAGTTGGTTGGTTTGAGCTGGGTGAGGCTAG
The DNA here is from genome assembly GCA_026770625.1 of Nicotiana glauca. Taxonomy (NCBI): domain Eukaryota; kingdom Viridiplantae; phylum Streptophyta; class Magnoliopsida; order Solanales; family Solanaceae; genus Nicotiana; species Nicotiana glauca. The sequence goes on along the minus strand of MU741081.1, from coordinate 77,890 downwards.
GCTTTTGGGGATAGACTTGGTGCAGTATGCTTTAGAAAAGTTAAAAGTAATTCAGGAGAGGCTTCGTACAGCGCAGTCGAGACAAAAGAGTTATGGTGACAAGAATGTTCGGGATGAATCATATATGGTTGGTCAGAAGGTTTTGTTGAAGGCTTCACCCATGAAGGGTGTTATGAGATTTGGGAAGATGGGTAAATTGAGTCCTCGATTCATTGGGCTTTTTAACGTGCTTCAAAGGATTGGGGAGGTGGCTTATGAGCTTGATTTGCCACCCAGCTTGTCGAGTGTGCATCCGATATTACATTTTTCTATGCTCTAGAAGTATATTGGGGATCCGTCTCATGTTCTCGATTTTAGCACGGTTCAGTTAGATGGTGATTTTACTTATGATGCGGAGCCATCAACTATTTTTGAGCGTTAGGTTCAAAAGCTGACATCAAAGGATATAGCTTTAGTGAAAATGTAGAGGAGAGGTCGCCCATGGAGGAGGCTACCTAGGAGACCAAGCGGGAGATGCGGAGTAGATATCCTCACTTGTTTGAGGCCTCAGGTATGTTTCTGACTCGTTCTAGGACGAACATTTGCTTAAGAAGGGGAGGATGTGATGACCTGGCTAGTCATCTCATGAGTTACCTTTCCGTTTCCCCCATTTCCGCTTCTTATTGCTTTGTTTATCGGTTCTATATTTGATCAGGTTAATTGGCTCGGGTTCGAAAAGGTTTTGGTAAGGTTTGAGACAATTAGTCTCTTTTGAGTAAGCTTAAGTTGGAAAAGTCAATCGGATGTTGACTTATATGTTAGAGGGCTTGGATGTGAGTTCCGATGGTTCAGATAGCTTCGAGAGGTGACTTGGGACATAGGAGCATGATCGGACTGTGTTTAGGAGGTCTGAAGTAGATTTTGGCTTGAATTGGCAAAAATGGAATTTTGGCATTTTCCGGTTGATAGGTGAGATTTTGATATAGGGGTCGGAAACTAGGGCTTGGTATTGGAGACCTAAACTTGAGGATTTGAAGGGCCATTGGTAGTCAGATTTTGGGACTTTTGATATCTATGAACTCGTGGGGAGATAACGAATCTATTGATGTAAATTTTATCAAATTTCGAAATGTGGGCCCGGGGGTCAAGGTTTTGGTTTATTTCGGGATGTATGTTGTAAATTGATTATTTTCACATGGGCTCCGTTGCCTTAGCATATTTTAACATCATGATTCTGATTTTTGATAGATTCGACCTGAGAGGAGGCTGATTCAAGTGGAAAAGGCATTGCGGGCTAGAGTTTGGATCAGAGTTAGGTGAGTAATGATTTTAAATGTTGTCCGGAGGGTATAAAACACCGGACTACACATCGTTGTGCTATATTGAGGTGACTCACACGCTTCATGACGAGCGTGGGGTCGTGCACCATTGGGGATTGTGACTTAGTGCGTCCCGAATGACTTTTTTACCGCGCATTGGATTGAAAATTATTTGTTATCATCACGTTTTGGGATGAATACCATATTTGGGCCTCGTGCCAACTATTTCAACCCTTAGGGGATGTTTACTGATATTTCCTCACTGTTTTTACTTTATACTTGAACTCAGTCATTCTATATTTTACTGTTTTAATAACTCAGCCATGTTTACTTTGTTTAATACATTAAGTATTTTAAATGATAATTTGGGTTGAGCATTATGTTTTATTATTGCCCGAGTGTCTTATGATATTCTGACTGAGTAAGGCCGAGGGCCTGTGTTGTGAGGATACACAAATTTATGATTAAAAGGTCGAGGGCCTGAGATTTGTATGACACGAGGTGGTTTATTGATTATGAGACCGAGGGACTGAGATTGTACGCCACTAGATGGCTTGATATTGCGCTTGGGCCATGAGGAGCCCCTCTAGGAGTCTGCACACCCCCAGTGAGCGCGGGTACCCACTGTGATATGAGATATAGCGCAAGGGGCTAGTATTGTTCTATGTGTTGCCCGAGGGGCTGATTTTGTTGGTATTGTGCATGAGGGGGGGTTCTTTATCTGTGCATCTTTTATAGTTGCCTATTATTTACTTGCTTAACTGTTAAAAAGGCATTTCTAAAGAAGCTTAAACTGAACTAAAGTGATTTTGCATATTTTCACTGTTTTATTACTAGTTCTTTACTGCTTCATTCTAGCCTGTTGGTGTGCTTTTATGTGATTTCTTATTGCTCAGTTTGCATTAATTATTATTACTCACTATACTCCCTGCACCTCGTGTGCAGATTCAGGCGCTGCAGATCCTGCCTGCGTGGGTAGAGAGATTCTAGCAAACTTCAAAGATTCACTAGGTAGTTGCTCGGTGCTCGCAGCCCGGTGCTTCTCCCTGTATCTTATTTTTCTTCTAGTTATGTAGTAGTTTTGTAGACTCTTTCAGACTTGTAGTTTTTATGATAGATGCTCATTACTAGTGACACCCTAATGTCGGGCTATGTCTATTCCGCAACTATACTTTTTCACCTTATTTTTGGATTATTATTATTATTACATTTTATAACTTAATTTGTATTGATTTAATTGCTCAAAATAAATTGGTAGTGTGTCGGCTTGCCTTGTATTCACGAGAGGTGTCATCATGATTGGGTCTGCATTTAGGGTCGTGAGACTTTGTTTGCTATCTATTGGATGTTCACACACTAATAGAAATCATGTAAATAGGAACTCAAACACTTCATTCAACCTGTCTAATGCCTGCACATTATCAGAAGCATGTTTGTAAGATTTTTATGTGTTTTACTTGTTCACATGTCTACTTCTATGAACTATTAGATAGCATACCTATATGAATCAAACATCATTGACTGTTTGCTCAACGTGTGCAATTGAAGTATGATTATTAGATAGCGAGCCTATGAGAACATATTAATATATGTCATTGCTAATACTCATCTATATACCATGTCTATAGGGCCTTAATTGATTAAGTAGTGGGCTATTTTTATTGTTCCTATCACATTGCTTCCTAGATAAAATGCATATAGGAATAAGCATGATAAATCTGTGTTCAAATACAAACTATTACAAAACCTGCTTATAGGATACTATCATTCTCTTAGAAATCATGCTAATAGGGTCAAAACTTGAGTAATTTTAAGGGTTTCACTGCCCAATCGTAAACCTTTTAGAGATTATGTTTATAGGCTTTTATAAAGCTTGTAATATGTAATTTCAATAATATGGACTACAGCACTAGCCATAATATGTTCATAAACTGTGTGGTCACATAGAAGCCATGCTAATAGCTTTAAACAATTCCAATACATCTCGATTCTAAAACTACCTACCATAGAATTTGAATTTGTCTATCTGCTTTGGTTGCATATGTGTGGAGACTGACTTGAGCCATTCATTGTCTTTATGTGCAGTCCTACTTGTTTTGAATGTGCATCTAGTTTTATAATTTTTAGGACCTAAGTAAAGTCTAGAACCGTCAAAATAGTAGGTCCAAAGCTTCCCGAACCATATGCATGGGACGAGTAGTCCACACATAGGGTACGGCCTAGAATTGAACTATAGCGCTTTAGGTAAGAAAGTTTAGCATAGTTATTGGGTAACATGAGATGATAGTCTATGCCCCTTGAATAATATCAACATCCCCTACTCTAAAGGAGTTGCAAAGTATACATATGTTGCACGAGGTGATCATTTAGGCTAAAAAACTT